>JADANK010000355.1:0-150325 GCA_021292215.1 Lophura nycthemera
CCGTCAGAATCTAATCGTGGTAGTGCCCGTGGTATCCGCCGTGGGGTCCTCCTGGTAAACGTGTGGGAGGGGGGGGAGCACAGGGAGAGGGTTGGGGACCCCATGGTGGGGAGTTGACACCCCCACGACCCCCCCCCCTCCGCCCCCCAGCACCGCAGTGTCCTACCGTACTCTGCTGGGTGGTCTCCCAGGAGTGGGGGCTGCCGCTGGCGTTTGTTGGGATTGCCTCCTGGGTCTCCTGCAGTCAGAAGGCGAAGGGGTGAACATCACAGATCGGGGGGGCACCGGTGGCAAACGGGGCCCCTCCGAGTCCCTAAAACCCTCCCGGGGACCTCGGGGGTTGCCCAAAGATCCTGGGGAGGTGACGTAGCTGGGACTGTTGACATCGCTCCTGATGGGCAGCGCTGCCCACCGTACCCCTCCCACCCACCCACAGCCCCCTCCCCCCACCCCAATCCCCCCTCCAGAATCGTGTTGTCCCAGTGGCACCGGGAGAGGAGCACCTGCTGCTCACCCCCCGGCTCCGGGCCGTCGCTCTGGGTTCTCTATCGATCCGTAAAACGATTAAATTATTAACATACAGAAAAAAAAAAACGAAACAAAAACGAAACAAAAAAAAAAAAAAATCAATCATCATCTATCGAAATCAAGTGGCAAGACATCTCCCCGCCCTGATACAGGCAGCAAAGCAACAGCAGTCGGGTCAGCACCCATCACAGACACGGCATCACCACGCTCATGGCACCAAACAGTTGCTCTTCTCGTCCCTCTCCGCGTGAATCCGTACGGTTCATTCCATGACAAAGATGGAAAAGGGCTACTTACAGCGGGAGTGCAAAGTACAAAGTCCATTGTCATATAACAGTTCTGTATGTCTCTTACCATTGGACGCTTCAAGAGTGAGTTAGCACAGTTCTGAAAGATGGCGTCCCATCAAACATACACTGCGACCCTGCATCACATGGTTTCAGAGTCATAAACACAGGTCAAAGGCACAAAACCGCTACAATCTTCTTTAAAAAAAAAAAAAAGCAAAATCTTTTAAAAGAAAAAAAAAAAAAAAAAAAAAAAAAAAAAAAAAAAAGAAACGTCTCACAGCTGTGTTGTCCTCAAGAGGTACCAAGAGAGGACATAAAGGTGTGATAAATGAAAAGTGTTCCTCCGTGTTTCACTCCTGATTTGTGTGGGGCTGTAACAGAATGGTGCTTCTGGCTCTGTGTAGCTCTTTCCCGTGTGCGTGTCTCCTCTGTAATGGAAATGTGTCTCGGCCCCGAGCGCCCCAGCTACGGCCTCATGGGGATCTGTGTGCCCTTGGGGTGGTTTGGTTTTGCTCTCCGCTCGGCGCTGATAATGGTGGCAGTTGAGGACTGCAGGAGAAACTGTGCGAGCAAAGAACTGCCCTCCCAAACCAAACCGTGCTGACAGCAATCCTAAGGCTGGAGGGCCTCAGCTCTACTCCGTTCTCCGTAAGAGCGCCGCTGGGCTGGGCTCGTGGTGAGGACCCTCTGGGCTGTGTTTTCTAGTTCTGTGGATTCACTCTGGTTTGGTTTAAGTAAAGGTAGTGTCTGCTGTGGCATGCTGCGCCTCTTTCTCTCTGTGCTGTAGAGTCCTTGGGCCACGGTGTGGTGTTCTTGATGTAATGAGCTCAAGCTGTTGCTTGTTTCTGGATGCTGCGTGTTTTCTCCAGTGAGGTTTGTTTGTTTGGTTTGTTTTTTTTTTTTTTCTACATGTGATGCTGGTGTGAGGGATGTCGCCCCCAGCCCCGGCCCTCCGGTCACCGTGTGTCCGCCGCGCACACACCACTTTGCCGCAGTGTCACCCCTTCGCCGTACCCCCTGTCCGGCTCCCCCGCCCACCCCCCCTCCCCCCCCCCACCCCCGCACCGCCCCCCACTCCCCGCAGCCCCCCCGCCCACCCCCCCGCCACCGCGCCGCACTCGCCTCTTCCCCCCCCCCACCCCGCCCGGCACACGCCGTTCAGTACGCCACGTGTTTTATGTCGACTTTTTCTTCTCGCTATCGTGTACTCACTACTAGCAACCCGCGTCGGGCGCAGTCCACCCGCCGCGACGATCCTCAGACGATGCTCGGCTCGTCCGGTAACCTGCCACATCTGCTTCCCGATCCTGATCGGTCACCCGAGCTGTGCGATGCCCGCCGGATGGCACGCGCCCGCTTTTAGCGTATTCCGCTCCTACACCCCCACATATATACTGACTGAACCTCTACTAGTCCACCGACGGCCTAGTTTAGCCGTGGTACTACATCCCGGGCACCAGCCTCACTCCAGAAGCCGGTAAAGAGAGTTAAGTGTAAACGATGCAATAACTATAACCCGCTAGTCGTTGCCGTGCTCCTTTCGAAGAACACACTTCTACGTATGTACCTTTGGAGGAGGGGCTCGGGAGACTCAAGGCTTCTGCCGGGCTCTATGTCATGTAATGCCATTAGCTTCACGCACCCGTAGGAAAAAGGGAAGGGGATGGGGGTGGAGGGACGGGGGACGTCGGCGCTCAAAACACCCTCCCCCCCCTAACGCATCCACACCGCTCGTCGAATTCCCTTCCCCCTTGCCTGATCGACATCGTCCCACGAAGAAGACCGAGGCAGCTCCCAGTAAGGGGGAGAGGCCGCAACCCCTCCTCACATCGAAATAGTTACCGCTAAATGTGATCGTACCACGCATCTCGATGACCTTTACGCACCTCTTTGCCTGACCAGATCCACGGGGATTGGTAAACAATGGCGACCCCCTATCATTGGGTGCATGGCAACCACGGTTTCCGATCGCGACATGCTGTGCACACAACGCGCGACGGATGATGACTGATGGGGGTTGGCGTGGAGGAGGATTTTAGGACCCGTGCTAGCGATCTGCAGTCCAGAGGGAGGTCATGTACCTGACTGAAGCGCAACGTGACGTGCTCACCCTCTTTCACTCGCACCGAAACCAACGAGACTCATGGCTCTCGAGAACCAATGGCAAATGTCAGAAAAAGGGGGCGGACTACATAAAAAGGAAAAGACACGAAAACAAAAAGAGTTTAGCCCTTTTTATCCTCTACTCGGCGCTACTCCCACGCCGACGAAATCCTCTGAACGAGAATTCAAAGAATTGACAGGCAAACCCGCCACACAGACGTCCAGGAACGGTAAGGGATCAACCTCATCCTTCATTCACAGACCTAGGTCTTCTGTTGGCGCCGACGATATCAGCCCGTATTTCTCTCTCCTTATCCACGCACACACACCCCCACACCACGCCCCCCCTCCTGCCCTGCCCTTCCCGCCTCGCCCTTCTCAATTAGGATACTATTGTCACGGCAGTTAGGCACCTCTTGCGCCTCCGCTCGCCTCCCAGGCGAGAGGTCCGTCGCCTGCCGAGCGGTCTTCCCTGACCTGAACGCAGGCTCGTAAGAGACACTTGCAGCAATGCATATAAGAGCCTCGCAAAGGGAGCCTCACCGCAGCCCAGGTATAGCTTCCGTCTACTAGAAGCGGAGGTTGTGTCATAGGCCCACAGCTCTCTCCCCTCACACCAGCCCTACAAAATGTTCTTTGCAGGTTTGACCGGCAAGGCCATGCAGCCACATGTAGGGGCGCTTACGTTTAAGGTGGCAGGTCACGTGAGTGTTCCTCTTTCGTTATATTGATGCCCCGACACACCTTTTGGCTCGCCGAGACGGGGACAAAAGAATCAGTCGGACAATATGCTAAGGCCGGACATACGCCTTGTCCGGCTGCCACCGGATTAGGGGTTGGTGTAAATTCCTCATGTTCCTTAGGTCAGTTTTGAAAACGTTCCAGGCGTGTGGCATGGGGGGTACACCAAAACTGTCTACTTTAGCTATAAGCCGAAAACACTACCCATTAGTCTGACCGCGGTACCGACAGAGGGGGGCATACTAGACGCCGACCTCGTAGATGGCGTCAGCTAAGCACTTAAATGTGTGCCTGGTGCCGGTTCAGTCCTATGTACTTACGTATGTGCTGTACGACTGACCGGACTGGCGGCCTCCATCAGCCCGTACCTAATCGCATGGGTCAAATCCTTCAGAGGGTACGCACTGCTCTACAATCTTCGAAAGTACCTTCAGATGATATTGGAGTGTTGACGACTAGATCCCACGCCCTAAGTTAAAGCACCGTACAAGCTCGACCGATGATAGATTGTAGATCGCAAAGACCCCCGACTCATTGCTACCTAGTGGGGTCCAGTCACCCCCTGCTGAAACATCCTTATTTGGTCCTCCGTTAACAACGTCTGCGGCGCTGCTTGCAAGAGTCCAACGCGACGTTCCGCATTAAGGGTGAGGCATACACCTGTAAAATACCGAATATTATGTCAGCCCCACTACACCTTCATTCGTCCTAAACTCATTTATATTGCCATCCTTTGCACACAGCAATTCCGTTCTTAGTGGGCAGGAAAAATCAGGATATCCTCTGAATGTGGAATCCCCAAAGAACCCCCGCCAGGCAAATAGCTCAAGATGAAACCGCTCTTGCGGGCGCACCAGCAATCAGCTGCCGAGCCACAGAGCTCCATTTAAAGGGGTTCTGAGCAGCCCCACAGCAGGAGGACAGAATGGAGATGCTCTGAGGCACCAAAGGATATTCCACCATGGCCTGGACGCCGTTCTTCCTGAAGATAACAATCCTCGCACGGGGCCACACGGGTTGCAGATGGTGTAGAGCACATCCTGAAACAAAACAGAGATAAAGGATCTGCATGAGGCACAGCAACTCCCACCAGAACCTCAAAACGATGCGCCCACGTGGAAAAAAAACCCCACAAACTACACGAGCACGGGGCAAAGGAACAGAAAAAGCAGATTTAAGACCACTGAGATGGCATCAGGGTGCGTGAGGCCCTTCAGAACCCCCCCTCTCACCGTCGTGATAGAATAGATGGGGTTGAGAATGGTGAAGAGCAGAACATTGTTGACACCACGGGAGTCGTCGCTGTCTCCAGGGCGGGAGATCTTTTGGCTGGTGGAGTAGTTGACAAAAGCTGGGTGCCCGGCGATGTAGATTTGGTTGTCAGCTGCGTAGTTGACAGCATTGCAGGCACCCAGGATGTCCTCAAACTCCACCAGGGCCTGTCGTTTTTTGGGCATCACCACCACGTAACTGCAACAAAGGGAATGGAGCTCAGAATGAGCTGACTGCAGGAAGGGAACTGATGACCCACGGGGCTGCTGCAACTCACCTGATGGGACCAAACTCCTGCAGGGCCTCCACCAGGTCAGCCTCCACCACGCCGTCAATCAGCCCCCGGATGTGAACCACGGGGGACGCGGGGGTCTTGTGGGGATCATCGTAGTTCTCCTGGGAGGGGATGTGGGGAAAACTTGGCTCAGAATGCAGCCATCAGGGCTACCAAAAGCACACCGGGACCCCAACCCTAACCCAAACCTCCCCTAACCCCAACCCCCCCCTCCCCAAACCCTAACCTCCACCCAACCCCCCTAACCCCAACCCTAACCCTATCCCTAACCCTATCCCTATCCCTAGCCCTAACCCTAACCGTAACCGTAACCCTAACCCTAACCTTAACCTTAACCCTAACCCTACCCCAACCCCTAACCCGAACCCTAACCAAAGCCGCCCCCAACCCCAAGCCTTAATTCCCCTCTAGCCCCCACCAACCCGATCCAAAACCCCCCCCTAACCCCAACTCCCCCAAACCTTAAACCACCCCCCTAATGCCCCCCTAGCCCCCCACCAAGCCGAACCAAACCCCCTCCAAACGCCCACCCCCCCCCGAACACCAAACCCGAAGGCCCCCCAACCGCCCCAACTCCCCCGGGAACTCCCCACAACCGCCCGAACCCGAACGCGGGCCCGAAGCCCCCCCACCCCCAGCCCGAGCCCACACCCGAGGCCCCCACCCCCACCGAAAGTCGAAGGCCGCCCGAACCCACCCACCCCCGGACGCCCGAAGCCCCCAAAAGCGCCCCCAACCCCCTGCAGAACCTTCGAACCGTAAGGCACCCCGAATCCCCCCAAACCCCGAACCCGTATAACCGCGTCCCGACCCCAAGGCCCAGCCCCAAACCCCAAGCCGAAGGGCCCGGCGAAACCCCCCCCGGAACGGTCCCCGAACCCCGCGGAACCCCCCCCCAATCCCCCAGTAACCCCCACCGGAAGGCCCCCCGAACCCCCCCATACCCTCAAACCCCCAACCACCGTGAAGGTCCCCATGAACCCGACCCCACCCACGGCCAGCCCCCAAACTCCCAACCCTGACGGGCCCCCATTCCCGAACCCCCCAACCCCCGGACCCCCTCCCAACCCCAGAACCCCGAATCCGGAAGGACCCCGAACGCCCGCAACCCAAACCCACCCACGACCCCAGCGCCGCCCCTAAACCAACTCCGCAGGCGCCCCAAACCCCCAAGAAGCCCGAACCGAAAGGCCCCCGAACCCCCCCCCAAGCCCAACCTCTCAACCCACCGGAAGCCCCCCGAACCCCAAACCTCGACCCCGAACCAATGCCAGCCCCAAACCCAAAACCCCTAAGCGCCCCCCAACCGCCCTGCAGTGCCCCCCCCAACCACCTCCCACTGCCCCACAACCACCTCGGCAGAGGACAGCTGCCCCCCAAGCACCCCCAACACTCCCCACTGCCTCCCAGTGACCCCCCAGTCCATCCCAGTGCCCCCCCCCCCCAACCCCCCGGACCCCCCCCCCAACCCACGAAAGGAAGGCACCACCGTAACACCCACCCCCCCGACCCCCCACACCCCCCCGGAAAACGCCCCGAACCCCCAGAACCCAACCGTAAGGCGCTCCACACCGCAACCCCGAAGCCCTCCTAACAAACCCGACTCCCGACCCCAAGGCCAGCCCCAAACCCCAACCCGTAAGGGCCCGCGCGAAACCCCCCAACCCCCTTAACCCACCCCACCCCCAACCCTTTAAATTACCCCAACCCCCCCAAACCCTATACGACCCCCAAGTCCAGCCCCCCAAACCCCCAAACGCCCAAACCCCCCCCCCAAACCCCCATAACCCCTAACTTATTCCCCCCCTATCCACCCCACCCCATTCCTCCCCCCCCCAGACCCCTTCACTCCCAGCCCCTCCCCCCCACCCCCCCACGTCGGCCCTACCACCCCCACAGGGCCGGCCCCCCCCCCCCCTTCTCACCCCCCCGCCCTCCGGAACCCCCCCCCCCCTTTCCCACCCCTCCCCACTATTTCCCCCTCTCACCGCTCCGCCCGGCCCCAGCCCGCCGCCCCCCCCCGGTCCCCGGGCCCATTGAGGCGGCGGGTTCCGCGTTTTCCGGCTTCTGCCGCTTCGGAGGCTCGACTTCCGTCGCCACCCCCCTCCGTATTAATACTCCCCGACCGCCCCAGCCGCCCCTCCGCCGCCATTTTGCCCATCTCGCCCCCTCGGCCGCTGCCCTCCGCGCTCTGCGGGCCCCGCCACCGCCGCCGCGACATGGCGCCCCGCTCCGCCGCACCGCCTCCGCCACGCCCCCATTGGGCGGGCCCCACGCCACTCAGGCGGAGCGCTCGCCCCATTGGCTGACAGCGATGCCGCTCAGCCGAAAGCCCCGCCCTCCAAAGCGATTGGCCTTGCGGGCCCGCCAGCCCGTCCCTCGTTCGTCCGCGCTTCTGCCTGTCAGAAAGGACAACGCATCCCATTGGCCAGCGCGTCCTTTTCGTTCTCCCGCCCACCGAGGTGATTGGCTAGATCAACCATTCGTCTGGATTTGGCCCCGCCCACCGTCTTGGTCTGCACGGAGCTTCCGCCTTCTTCTTCAGATCCTTTCCGACTCTCTGCAGCTCCCAGAAGGCGTTTCGGCAGCCCCTCGACACTCTATTGGTCAACGGGCACGCCGCTCAACAACCCTTGCTTCTGATTGGCTCCGTTCCCGCATGTCACCACCCCAAGCGTGCGCAAATCTCATTTGCCAATCCTCCTGCCTGTTAACTCCGTCCCAGCGCTGGGATTGGCCAGAATGGAATTCCCCCCCCCAAAAAAGTAAAGGACCCTTCAGAGCCCCCCCCAGGAGGGGTTGGGTCCCCCCGTGGTCCTCCAAACCCCACTGCTGGGGGTCCAATTCCCCCACTGCCAGCATTTCCCCCCCACACTGAGTGTCCCTGCACCCCAGGACTCCCCCCACCCCAAACACCCCAGAGGGGCACAGAAACAGCAATAGGGACCCCCCCAATGGGTTGAGGACCCTTCAGAGCCCCCCCAGAAGGAGTTGGGTTCCCCCAGAACCCAGCCTGGGGGTCCAATTCCCCTGCTCCAATGTTCCCCCCTCCTGCCCCACTGAGTGTCCCTGCATCCCACGACCCCCACCCCAAATACCCCATAGGGGCACAGAAACAGTAATAGGGACCCCCCCCCCAATGGACCCTTCAGAGCCCCCCCAGAAGGATTTGGGTCCCCCCAGGACCCAGCCTGGGGGTCCAATTCCCCCGCTGCCACTGCTCCCCCCCCTATCCCCACGAGTTTCCCTGCATCCCACGAGCACCCCCCCACCCCCAAATACCCCATCGGGGCACAGGAAAAAGCCATAGGAGAACCCCCCCCCACAATGGGTGAGACCCTTCAGAGCCCCCCCCGGAAGGATTTGGGTCCCCCCAGAACCCAGCCTGGGGGTCGAATTCCCCCGCTGCCAATGCTCCCCCCTCCTGCCCCACTGAGTGTCCCTGCATCCCACGACCCCCCCCACCCAAATACCCATAGGGTGCACAGAAAGAAACAGTAAATAGGGAACCCCCCCCCCCAATGACCTTCAGAGCCCCCCAGAAGGATTTGGGTCCCCCCAGAACCCAGCCTGGGGGTCCAATTCCCCCGCTGCCACTTCCTCCCCCCTCCTGCCCATGAGTGTCCCGCTCCCACGACCCCCCCACCCAAAACACCCAGAGGCCACAGAGAAACAGTAATAGGGACCCCCCCCCCAATGGGACCTTCAGAGCCCCCCCAGAAGGAGCTGGGCCCCCCCAGAGGTTCCCCTAGAGCCCAGCCTGGGGGTCCAATTGCCCTCTACCAATGCTCCCCCCCGCCACCACTGAGTGTCCCTGCATCCCACGACCCCCCACCCCAAACACCCCAGAGGGGCACAGAAACAGCAATAGGGACCCCCCCAATGGATGAGGACCCTTCAGAGCCCCCCCAGAAGGAGCTGGGCCCCCCCAGAGCCCAGCCTGGGGGTTCAACTCCCCCACTGCCACTGCTCCCCCCCTGTCCCACTCAGTGTCCCTGCATCCCATGACCCCCCCACTCCAAACAGACACAGAAACAGAAATAGGGACCCCCCCACAATGGGTAGAGGACCCTTCAGAGCCCCCCCAGAAGGAGTTGGGGTCCCCCAGAACCCAGCCTGGGGGTCCAATTCCCTCTGACACTGATCCCCCACCTGCCCACATGACTGTCCCTGCCTCCCGGCCCACCCAACCCCAATCCGGGCACAGAAACAGCAATAGGGACCCCAGGGACCCCCCCCACCCTAAAAATACACAAATCCTGGCTACGTCTGCACTGCTGTTTAATGTCACCATCCTCCTCCCTATGATTCTTTGCCACCTTCCTGGTGTTTGCTGGGAGCTCCACTGCTCTCAGTGCCCCCCCCCGAGCCATCGGTGCGGCCCCCTCCGGGATTTGGGGTCACCCCCTGAGGTGCTGCTCTTGTCCTCCTGGGCTGCCATGGCATCAATGGCCGCGTGCTCCTTCCTCACCAGCTCCTGCAGCTCCTTCTGTGGGGTGGGAGAGAAGGGGTGGGAGGTGAACCCCCCCCCCATCCTGTGATGGAGGGGAGAGGGGGGAGAATTCCGAATCTCTTGCTGTATTTTGGGGTCTCACCTTCCAGCCCAGCAGCTCTGCCAGTGCCAGGCAGCCCTCATCGCAGTCCCCCAGCCAGGCCACATCCCTGGGAAGCAGAAGAATATGGGGGGACAGAAATGGGGGGGGACACAAATTGTGTGGGGAAAGGGGGCATACGAGGGGGGGGGGGGGGGATGGGGGCAGCCCCTCAGCGACCCCCTAAAATACAAGGAAAGGCCACAGGTCTCAGTTTCCCATACGTAGCTCCGCCCCAGCTGCTGTGCATGCAGACCCTATGCCCCCACCCCTGGGTCCTTCTGTGCCCCCATTGTGACCCCCCCAGGCCCCCCACACCCCCAGTTCCTGCCTGTAGGCTTTGTCTGAGTCGAAGTCCATCCCGCAGCCGAAGCCCATGAGGGACATGAAGGCATCACTCTGGGGACAATGAGGAGGTGATGAGGTGGGGGGGGGTGACAATTGCCCCTTTTCTTCATCCAGCAACCCTATATGCACCCCCCCCCTCCCCTCACCTGCCCCGTTTTCTCCTTGTTGATGAGGAGCCGGGGGGTGCTGGCAGGGACCCTGAAAGACAAAATGGGGACAATGAGAGAACTGAAGACACAGAGGAGCTGACACAGTGCAGGAAGGATGAGATGACATTGAGGGAAGGGGGGGGGAGGTGGGAGCGTGGCACATTTTGGGGTGGGGGCCGTGACCTGCTAACAAGGGAGGCGAAAGGTTGGACCTGAAGCGAAGTGCCCATGATGATGAGAAGATCGACTTTCTGGAAGTCCTGAAGGGACAGAAGGGGTTGCAAGCAGATAACTGTGCCCCCCCCCCAGCCCTCTGTGAGCCCCCATCTTCATCGTGCCCCCCCACAAATACTCACCGACTGCAGCAGACTGAAGAAGCGAGATGGGAGGTTCTCACCAAAAAATACAATGTCTGGAGAAAACAGATGAAAATCATGGCAGGAGGGGGGCAGGGGGGGGGTGGATGCACTGACCCCCCCCCTTCTTTTATCACCCCCTATATGGGAGGGGCACAGAACCACCTCCCTCACCTCACCTGGCTTCACCACGCTCTGGCATTTGTCACACTTGGGGACGAGGGATGAGAAGATTTTCTCTGTAACAAATAAAGGCATCACAGCTCAGCACAGTGGGGTGGGAGATGCACACGGGACGCCCTCCCCCATCCCTCCCCAATTTCCCCCCCCCCTCCTGTCATTACCTTTCACCCAACTCAGGTCATACTGATGCCGGCAGGAGGAACGCAGGCAGTGTGCAGTTTGAAAGGTGCCATGAGCCTCCACCAATTCCTCAGGCTGCAGCCCTGCCACGCGTTCCAGCGTGTCGATATTCTGCAGGAGAGGGAAATTTATAAGGACAGCATTTAAGGATGTTCTCAACTCTGGGAAAGGGGGAACAGCAGCGGGGGGGGGCACACCTGTGTGTAGCAGCGCAGCAGCAGCCCCTTCTCCTTTAACAGCCGCATGAAGTAGTGGCAAACTGTGGGCTGGGGAGAGAGCGATGGGTTTAGAGGAACCACGGGGGGGGGGGGTATATGGTGTGTGTGTCCCCCCCCCCCTCCCCAGGAATCACCTCTTACCTTCAGCTGTCCTGGGAGCAGCTCCTTAGCCAATGCAAAGAAAGGCTCTGGGTGTTGCTAGAGGAAAAGTGGAAGGGGGGGGAAGAGGGGGTCAGGGTCTGGATGGAGGGGCTCAGGGCCCACTGCTGTGCTGGGGGAGGGGGCAGGGGCTTCAAGGAGGCCTGGCACTGCTGTGGGGAAGGGGGGGCTAGGGGGGCTCAGGCCCCAGTGCTGTGCTGGTGGGGGCTCAAGGGCCGGTGCTGTGCTGGGGAGGAGAGGGGTCTCAGGGCCACTGCGTCTGCTGTGCTGGAAAGAAGAGGGGGGTCAGGGCCACTGCTGACTGCTGTGCTGGGGAGGGTGGCACGGACCCGGTCTGAGGCTGGGACTGCGGTGCTGGGTAGGGGCAGGGGCTCAAGGCCCTGACTGCTGTGCGTGGGGGGGGCTCGGAGGGCCTGGTGCTGTGCTGGGGGGGGGGGCAGGGGGGCTCAAGGCCACTGCTGTGCTGTTGGGAGGGGGGAGCTCAAGGCATGCTGGTGCTTGTTGGCGGAGGGGGGAGCTCAAGGTCTACTGCTGTGCTGGGAAGGAGGAGGGGGGCTCAGGGCCCAGTGCTGTGCTGGGGGGGGGGGAGGAAATCAAGGCCCACTGCTGTGCTTGGGGGGGAGGGTGGGGGCTCAGCATCACGTTCCCCCATACCTTGAAGTAAGGAGATGTCAAAGATGGCCTCAGGGTAGGGCAGTTCGTAGCGGCCCAGGTTGGCATACAGCCCGGTTTCGGGTGAACGGAAGTCAGGGATCCCGGCGGCTGCCGGGGGGGAGGAGGGGGGGTGTTATATAAACGCTGCCACTCCTCCGCTTCCCCCCCCCACCCCCCGGTTCTGCTCACCCGTGGAGATCCCGGCGCCCACCATGCACACCACACGACGGCAGCGCTCGCTTTGCATAAACCGGGCGATTCCCGTCAGCGACAACTCATCCAAAACGCGTTCCGGCGGCTCCGCGCCCAACCCCAGAGTCCGTGCCAGGAGGTTTCGCAGCAACTCCACTGCGAACGGTACCGGGAGGAGTCAACAACCGGGTCCCCCGCAGGCCCGGCCCGGCCCCGCATCCCGCACTCACTATCGGAGTCCTCCGTGGAGCCGCCCTCAGCTTCAGCGTCGGGATCGGCCCCGGAAGGGGGAGCTGCGGGGGTGGGACGGGGCGTCACGGAGGGCCGGAGGGACCCTCCAGCCTCAGCACCGCCACCGCCTCCGCCATTACCGTCCGCTCCGGACATGGGGGCTCCTGGAGGCGCTTCCCGGCATGCCGTGGGCCGTCTACGCTGATTGGTTGAAGACTCCAAACTTCCGGTTATGCCTGGTATGGGTGGTGTTGATTGGCTGAAGGCGCCACGCTTCCCGGGATGCCCCGCGCGGACGGCGTTGATTGGTTGAGATGGCTGCGCTTCCCGCGATGCATAGCGCCGGTTTCTCTGATTGACTGAAAGCGCCGCGCTTCCCGGGATGCATCGCGCGGGCGGCTCTGATTGGCTGAAAGCACCACACTTCCCGGTATGCCCCGCGCGGGCGGCTCTGATTCGCTAAAATTGCCACACTCCCCGATATGCCCCGCGTGAGCTCTGCTGACTGGCTGAGTCCGCCGCACTTCCCGGCATGCTCTTCGCTACAGCTATTGATTTCCACACTTCCCAGCATACCTCGCGCGGGCAGCGCTGATTGGCTGAAAGAGCTCACAACTCCCATCGTCCCCTGCTCTCTCCCGGAAGTGCTCTCCGGACTACGCGTCCCAGCGGGCCTTGCGCTGCTCCCCCCCCATCCCGGGCCGCGGGGATTTCCCGGCCCGGCGGCGCTGGGCCCGTGGTGGCGGGGCCCTGAGCGCGGCCCGGCTGATGGCGGCCGCGGGGGCCGCGCCGTCCGGCGATGCGAAGCGAACGGAAGGAGACGAGTGGTACGACAGCGGGCTGGGCTCGTTGGGAGAAGGGCAGTTGGTATCGTTGTCCCACAGCCCCGGTCCGGGTCCGGAGTCTCCCGAGGACGTTCCTCCGGAGGGCCCCGAAGCCGAGGCTGAGGTGTGGCTGCGGCACGTGCTGAGCTTCGTCAGCGAGGACGGCGACACGTGAGTGAAGGAGCAGCGGGGGGAGGGGGCGGCGATTGGGGTCGCTGAGCTGAGGCCGAACCCCCCCCCCTTCCCCTTCCTCTCTCTCCTCTTCCCCCCCCCCCCCCCAACACAGAGCGCTGCACCTCGCGGTCATCCACGAGCACGAGGCTTTCCTGGATTCCATCCTGCAGCGCGCCGCAGGCACTGCTTACATGGATCTGCAGAACGACCTCGGGCAGGTGAGGGCGGCCGTGGGGGCATGGAGCACAGAATCACAGAATTGCCAGGGTTGGAAGGGACCTCAAGGATCACGAATCTCCAACCCCCTGCCACATGCAGGGCCACCAACCACCCCACCTAATGCTAGACCAGGCTGCCCAGGGCCCCATCCAATCTGGCCTTGAACACCTCCAGGGATGGGGCATCCCACGCCCTTCTCTGGGGCAGCCTGTTCCAGCCCCTCAACCACTCCTTCTGTAAAGAATTTCCCCCTGACGTCCAAACCTAAAATCTCCCTTCCCTCAGGCTTGAAACCATTTCCCCTTGTTCCTGTTCACTCCCCTTTAAAGAGTCGTTCCCCTTTCTTTATCCCTCCCTTTAAGGAATAAATTGTAGATCCCCCGAGCTTCTCTTCCTCCAATTTGAACACCCTAGTTCCCTTTCAGCCTTTCCTCAAGGGGAAGGTTCCCATTCCCTTTGTCACCTTTGGTGGCCTTTCCTCTGGACCCTCTCCAACAGGCCCTGTCTTTTTGTAGTTGGGGGCCCACACTTGGAGGCAGTGCTTCCGTTAAGGGAAACACGGGTGACCCCTGAGCTGGGTGCAGTGGTTGGTTGGTGGGGGTGGGGGAGTGACCCCTTGTTTGGGGGCAGGCAAAGGAATCACAGAATCACCAAGGTTGGAAAAGACCTACGAGATGACCCAGTCCAGTCCCAGTCCAACCGTCTGCCCATCACCAATAATTCTCACTAAACCACGTCCCTCAACACAAAATCCAACCCGGTCCTTGAACACCCCCCTGGTGGGACTCCCACCTTCCCTTGGGCAGCCCGTTCCAATGCCTGACCAACTTCATTCAGATAAAAGGGGGGGGGGGGGGGGGGGGGGGGGGATATTTCCTAACGTCCAACCTAAATCTCCCCTTGAAGCCATTCCCTCCAGTCCTATCACTGTGATGTGAAAGAAGAGACCAACCCCCAGCTCACTCCAACCTCCTTTCAGGTCTCCCCATAAAGTCTCCCCTGAGTCCTCCTCTTCGTGGGCGCCCCGTGAGCCGGGGGTGATGGCTGGGGCCTCAATCCAAGGGCAGTCAGTGGCACAGGGGGGGTTGGTGGCACTCAGTGGGACAGGGGAGGCGAACCCTGAGCCAGGAGCAGCTGCTGGGGCTGATTCATAGAATCACTGAGGTTGAAAAGACCACTGGGATCGTCTAATCCAACCATCAACTTACCCCCACCGTGCTCACTAACCGTGGCCCTCAGTGCTACATGTGCTCTTTTCTTGAAGGCTTCTAAGAACAGCGAGCCCACCACCTCCCTGAGCAATCTGTTCCAATATTTGAGCTGCTCTTTTGGAGAAGAATTTTGGCCTAATATCCATAGAATCATAGAATGGCCAATGGCTTGAAAAACACCACAACCATCATCGTGTTTCAACCCCCCTGCTATACGCAGGGTGGCCAACCACCAGACCAGGCAATTCCTGAGCTGAGGGCCAACCACCAGAACCAGGGGGTGATCCGTGGGCTCGTTTCCAACCTGACTGATTTCCTCTTTCTTGCAGACTGCCCTGCACCTGGCTGTCATCTTGGGGCTGCCCGGCTTTGTGCGCAAGCTGCGGGCGGCGGGCGCGGGGTTGGGGCTGCAGGAACGTGGGGGTCACACAGCCCTGCACCTGGCATGTAGGGAGGGGCAGCCCCAATGTGCCCAGCACCTTCTAGGGGGTCTCCGCTGCCCCCTGAGCGAGGAGGAGCGTGCACAGCTGGAGAGTGTCAACTATGATGGTAAGGTGGGGGGGGATCCAAAGGGAGAAGTGTGGGTCTGAGGCGTTTGGGAGGACAGCAGGGTTTTATTCGTGGGGATGTTGGAGGGATATTAAGCATGCAGCAGGGGAGCGTAGCTTGGAAGGGGGTGCTTAGAAACGATTGAAGGACTGGTAAGGGGGGAGCTGAAGAATGAGGACGTGCTCTGGGGACGTTGGGGATGCAATGTGAGGGTGCACAGCACAGGGAGCACAGAGCACTGGGGTTATAACAGGGATGTGGGGTCTCAACATTTGAGGTGTGAAGCGTGGAGATGTGACATGGAGATGCTGAGGTGTCTTCACAGAATCACAGAATGGCCAGGGTTGGAAGGGAGCTCAAGGATCATGAAACTCCAACCTCCTGCCACATGCAGGGCCACCAACCTCCACATTTCACACCACACCAGGCTGCCCAGGGCCCCATCCAATCTGGCCTTGAACACTTCCAGGGATGGGGCATCCATCCACCACCTCTCTGGGCAGCTGTTCCAGCACCTCACCACTCTCTGTAAAGAATTTCCCCCTGACATCCAACCTAAATCTCCCCTCCCTCAACTTCAAAAAACCCGTTTCCCCTCGTCCTGTTTATCAACCCTTTCCAAGAGTTTGACTCCCCCTCCGTTTGTAGGGCTCCCTTTGGTACGGAAGGCGGCAATGATTAACCCCGGCAAGCCTTCTTTTTCCCAGGCTGAAACCAAGGCCCAGCTCCCTCAGCCTTCCTAAAGGCGAGGTTGCTGGCACCCCCTGCCATCCTTTTGTGGCTCCTTGGCCCCTCCAGCAGCTCCCTGTTTTCTTGTGTGGGGGGGCTCCCACTGGACGAGTCCTCCAGATGGGGCCTCACCAAGAGCAGAGTAGAGGGGAACAATCACCTCCCTGTCCCTGCTGGCCACCACTCTTTTGATGGAGCCCAGGATCCCGTTTGCCTTCCGAGCCACAAGGCCACACTGTTGGCTCATGTTCAGTTTTTCATCTATCAAGACGAGTGTGGGGAATGCAGGATGTCATGGGGTTCAGCAGGGCTGCGTTGTGGGAAAACAGTGGGGTTTGGGACGTGGTGGTGGCACTACGATGTCCCCTTCTCCAGGTTACACCCCTTTGCACGTTGCCATTCTTCGGAAGGACGTGGAATTGGTTCAGCTGCTGTTGCGTGCCGGGGCCGACTCCAACAAAGCAGTGAGCACAGAAGAGGGGGGGGTGGGGGGGTTGCCTAAAGGGACTCTGCTGTTCCTGTGCTCCCCACCCTCATTTCCTACCCTTTCTTGTACCCCCAGGAGCCGAGCTGTGGCCGTAGCCCCCTGCACCTGGCGGTGGAAGCACAGAGCCTGGAGATGGCAGAGCTGCTGCTGCGGGCGGGTGCTGACCCAGCAGCTCGTGGTTATGGGGGTCGCACCCCCCTCTACAGTGCCCGACATCGCCCAGACCCCCGCCTGCCCCAGCTGCTCCGTGCTTTCGGTGCCCCTGACAGCTCCGGTGATTCTGAGGACAGCGAGGAGGATGAAGACAGCGAGGAAGACAACAGCAGTGGTGTAAGTAGCCCCCAAACCAAACCCCCACCTGAAAAACTGAGAGGCCTCTCGGGGTCTGAGCACTGTTTTTTGTCCCCCCCCCCCAGGAGGAATACGATGACATTGTCATCAACAGCGGTCGCTGTGCAGACTGAGGGGACGCCCCTGGACCTGCAGCCACCCCCCTTTATTTATCGGGGTCCCCTGAAGGCATGGGCTGGACTTTGGGAGGCTCCCTGTGCCCCCCTTCTTCTTCTTTTCCCTGGGTATAGTGTAGAGGATTTATATAAGTTGTTTTAAAATAAAAAGGGGGCAGTTTACCCCCCCCCCCCGCCAACCCCCCTCCATCAATTGCCCCCACCCCAAACGTGGCTCCCATAAAAGCCCTGCTGTCAGATTGCTGCCTGGAAAGGCAATTGCTACGGGAACGTGGTGAGGGGGAGAACACACAGACGTAGATCTCAAAAACAGAGATAGAAGTGTTAATTTATTTCAGGGTCTCACGAGAATTTAGGGGGCCCCTTTGGCCCCCCCCCCAGGTTGATTGGGGCCGATGTAACGCAGCAATGGGGCTGGGGGTCGCTTGATCACATCCTGACCAACAAAAGGCTGCAGGGCTGGGGGCACGCGGACGCTGCCATCCTGGTGGAAGGTAGGAGGGAAGGGAGAAAGGGTGGGAAGCGTCAGTCCCTGTGCTTCCCCTTCCCCCCCCCCCCCCCAAATCTAAATGCAGTAAAGCCCCTTCCACACACCGCCTGTTGGTTGCACTCCAGAAGGGCGATGAGCAGCCGGGGGACGGCACAGGCTGTGCCATTCACCTGGGAAAAGAATGGTAAGGGGAGGGTAGAGGAGTAAAGTGGTCTCACGGTGCCCCCCTTCCCACCCCCCAGGGTGCAGAGGGCTCAGCACCCACCGTGTGTGCGTGGTGCAGCTTTCCAGCCCCATCACTGTACATGATATTCAACCTCCGGCTTTGGTAATCGGTGCAGTTGGAGGTGCTAGAGATCTTGGGGGTGGAGAGGTACCATAGAGACCCCCCCCACAGCTATGGGGACCCCCAGGTCTCAGCAAACCCCATAATGGGAGGGGAAGGGGTTGCAGCCCCCTCCTGGCTGCTCTCACCTCCCCATATTTGCCCCGTCCTGGCATCCAGGCTTCGATGTCAAACTTGCGGTAGGCAGGGAGTCCCAGCTCCTGTGTTGGCATGTCCAGAACACTGCAGGGTGTGGGGTGGGGGGTGGGGGAACCATTGGGACATCGATTTGAGGGAAAGGACCCAAACTGAGCCCCCCTCCACCCCAACTGACCGGTAGTGCAGCCCCAGCTCTGAGAAAATCTCCTTCTGCAACATGAGGAATTCATCCAGCATCATCTCGCTCTCGGCCCCGCTTTCTGCTGCCGTCACCCCAAACATCTCCACCTGTGAGTACAGAGTGGTCCCGAAGCCCCCTCCCCATTTATTGCCTTCCTGTACGCCCCCAGCTCCACCATCCCACCTTGGTGAACTGGTGAACACGATAAAGGCCCCAGGGCTCTCGGCCCGTGTCGGTCTCTGCACGGTAACAAGTGCTGGAGCAGACAATCCTGTGTTGAGGGGGGGGGAAGGAATGATGAGAAATGACCCCCATAAACACCCCCCCACCCCTCCCCTACATCCCATCCCCACAGTCTGCTGTTGCTGTACCTGATGGGCATGTCCTGCAGCCGCACCGCGTGGTCCATGAAGTAACCTGCAGGAGAAAAGAGGGGACGAGTGAGAGATCTGGACACATTTTAACCCATTCTGCCTTAATTGTGCCCCCTCCTGATACGCCCCACCCTAATTTTGCCCCGTTCTGAATCATTTATCCCAGCTTTGTCCTGTTTCCCCTTATTTTTTTCCCCCCGTTTTGGAACTTTTGCCCTGTTTTTCACCTGCAATCCCCACCTCGGAGGTGCCAGCCAGGCACAGGTCCTCGAAGCGAGCCGGGTCAATGCAGTACACAGGAGATGGGGTGGTGTTGAGCTGCATCCCGCAGCCCTCCTGGGGGGAGGGGGGGGACACAGGGAAGTCACTTGGTGGTGAGGAGGACAACAGGGGCAGTGCAGGGACAGGGTGGCACTTACAAAGACAGCGCCGCGCAGCAGGTCAGGACCGTCATGGGCAGGAAGCCCTGCAGTGCAATGAGAGATGTAGGGGAGCTGGGGGGGGGATCACAAGGCCCCAAAGGGTGTGAGGAGGGTCACAGGATTCCCCTAGACTCGATTCCATACCTTGGGCCCATTTGGCCAGCACAAAGTGAACCAATGCGTGCTGCAACAGCGCGCCGCCCCGCACAGGTAATAGGAGCGGTGACCTGAGATGTGTGACAGCCTCCTGCGGGGGACAGAGCTGTCACCAGGATGGAAGTGAGGCTGCAGTGAGTGATCCCTGCGTTTGGGGAGTGGGGGGCTCACCGCTGGCGGATGATGTCCAGCTCCTCACCCAGCTCCAGGTGTCCCTTAGGCTGGAAGTCGAATGCTGCAGGGACAGAGGGAGGTTTTCTCATTCTGGGACCCCCCGTCCCGTTATCCACCCCCACTCTGTGCTGCCCATCCCCAGCTCGGCCCTACCTGGCTTCTCCCCCACCACCTCCAGCACACGGGCCTGGCTCTCATCACCAACGGGCTGCAAGAGGAGAAGGGGAAGGGGAGGGGGTCAGGAGGTCTGCAGCATCTTCCCCCCTTCCACCCCCTCTTCCCCACATTTCCCCTGTCCCGCTCCGGGTGGGCTGTTGGGCATGCAATGCATGCCGGAAAGAAGGTTCCTCCAAGCGCCTCTTTGCCAGCACTCCCTCGCGAGCCTCACGGCACGGCCCCGTTCCCGCAGCGCTGTGTATTCGGGGACCTGCAGGAATGGTGGCCACGGGGACCACGTGGTGGCCACATCACCTCCCCAGCAATATGGGGTTGGGGGGATCCAACCCGGAGCAACGCTTCCGGGGGTCTCACCGCATGCAGCTTGTCCTTGGCGTGGGTGGTCTGTGGGGGGGAGAATGGGTGAGATGGAGGGATGGGGAGGGGGCACAGAGTAATGTAGTGCCATAAGGAGGGGGGGGCCTCACCACCAGGGCGTGCACTGCCAGGGCCACCTCCTCCTTCTCGGCCTCAAGTCGGGCGATGCCAGCACGCACCTCCTCCAGGCGGGCCCAGGTCTGCAGCTGTGGGCGGGGTCTGTCACAAAGCCCCGCCCCAACACGCTATAGGCTCCACCCCCTGCCCCTAGGCCACGCCCACAGAGACCGCGCCCCACAATGCTCATCTACCCCGCCCACACGCTCAGGCCACGCCCCCAAAGTTTACATAGCTCCACCCACATTCTCAGGTCACGCCCCCAATGCGCCATAGCCCCGCCCACACCGCCCGGCCACGCCCCCTAATGGCCCACCCGCCCCCACACCCTCAGGCCACGCCCCCAAATTTCAATGCCCCCCGCCCACACCCCAACCACCCCCCTAATGGCCCCACACCCCCCAACCATAGAAGATCCAAAGCTGGCCCACACCACAGGCCCCCGCCCCCCAGCCCCCCCCGCCCCACACTCTCAGGCCACGCCCCCCAACGCACCATAGCCCCGCCCCACACGCCAGGCCACCCCCCAACGTGCGCCCCATCCCCAGTGAACCCAAACCCGCCCCCACGCCCCAGGCCCCGCCCCCCCCCCCAGCCCCCCCCCCCAAGCCACGCTCCAAGCGATCCAAAAGCCCCCGCCCAACCCAAGCCCCGCCCCCCGCCCCCCGCCCCAACCCACCCCCGCCCCTCCCCCGCCCCGGCTCGCTCTCCCGCAGCGCTCCTTTCCTCCTCTCCAGTTCCCGCGCGGCCTCCGCCGGGGCTGCGCGCTCAGCGCCGCCATATCGAGCTGCGGCTTCGCGCTCAGCCCTTCCCGCACGTGTTCGTAGAGGCGGCTCCGCTCCGCCGGTCCCCGCGGAGCGGCTCCGGTGCCGGCTGAGCGCCGCCCTCGTGCTGCTGCCGCCACAGCGCGCCGCGCCGCAGCCAGCGCCCTGGGCGCCGCCATCTTGGACAGTCCTCCAGAAGTCAGGATGGTCACGTGGCGGAAGCGGAGCCACTCGGCGGAAGTGGGACTGGAACCACGTGGCGGAAGTGGAACATGTGCCGGAAGTGGAGCCACCCCCACCCCTAGGATCCTCCCCCCCCTCCTTCCCCAAGTGACGACAACGCTTCGCATCGCTCCGGGAACGCAAGGCTTTAATGAACGTATAAGCAGGGATCCTTCGGCCGCGCTCATTTCTTTTTCTGCACGTGGGCGCAGTCGTACTTCCCCCGCACGACGGTCAGCTTCACCCCCGGCAGGTCCTGCGTGCGGCCGCCCTGCACCAGCACCACGTGGTGCTCCTGCAGGTTGTGGCCCTCGCCCGGCACGAAGCACACCACCTCCCGCCCGTTGCTCAGCCGCACCCGCACGCATTTCCTGTTGGCTGAGTTGGGCTTCTTGGGTTTGCGGATCAGGTTCCTCACCACCACCCCCTTCAACTGCGGGCGGCCGAAGGTGGGCCCCAGCTTGGGAGGCGGCGGCTTGGGCCGGCCCTGTCGGTGCATTTGGTTCAGCGTAGCCATGGCGGCGGTCGGCGGCGCCCCGAGGACTGCAGGGATAAAAAGGGGCGGTCAGCGGCAGCGGGACGGCTCAGAGGGGATGGGGACCGGCGGTACGCACCGCAGCCGCGCAGCGAGGCTGCGGTCCTCAGTACAGCGCGGAGCGACATCCTGCGGGATGGACAGTCCTCCAGCCTCCTGCGGGGGACACGCGGTTAAAGCCCTCCCCGCGTGGCGGCTCCGCACTGGGGCGCAAAGCGCGATCGCAGCGGCAATTCACACGGCCGGCATCTTACCGCTCTCCTCCGCGCCGTGCGGATTTTCCGCCCCACCCGCCGCGCTGTGACTGGTCAGTGCCAACGCCAATCTCCCTCAGCCTCCCTGCGATTGGTCGAGCTCTCTCATGTGCCCGCCCTCCACACGGGTGCTCGGCGGGACCAATAGCATTGAGGGGGCGGGGCTTGTTGCTAAGGGAACGGGGGGCGGGGCTCGTTGCCAAGGGAACGGGGGCGGAGCGCGGCCCAGCGCGGCGGCCTTCCAACATGGCGGCGGCGGAGTGAGAGGAGCGGCGCGTCCGGCGGGGGGGGGGGGGGGCGGGGGCCGGAGGGGCCCGGGGATACGGGGATATGTGGGTGAGGGTCCTTTCAGGATGGGGCCGGTTGCTGGGCCAGGAATTTGGGCTTCCTTGAGGTTGGGGGGTGGGGGTCTGTGAGTGCGGTGCTTGTGGGGCGCCCTGCCCGCCTGGAGGGGGGTGTGGGTGAGTTTGTGGAGGCCCTTGGGGGTGGGGGGGGGAATGGAAGGGTTTGGGAAGGGGGGGGGAATAAAGGGGGGAGTTGGGGGGGAATAGGAGGGGGGGGGTGGGGAATGGGGGGGTTTATAGGAGGGGGGGGCAGGAGGGGGGGATAGGAAGGAGGGGGGGCAGGAGAGGGGGGATGGGGGGGGGGGGGGAAGGGGCAGGGAGGGGGATGGGGGGCAGGGGGGGATGGAAGGGGGTTAGGAAGGGGGGCAGGAGGGGGGGGGATAGGATTAGGAAGGGGGGGGGCAGGAAGAGGGGCCTGGGGTGGAAGGAGGGGGGGCGGGGGGGCGGAGAGGAGGGGGGGGAGGGGGGGGGCCAGGAAAGGAGGAGGGGGAAAGGGGGGGAGCAGGAGGGGGAGGCTTTAGAGGGGGGTGGGGGGGCCCTGGGGGCAGGGAGTTCGGGAGGGGGGTGGATGGAAGGGTGGGGGGGGGGGGGGCAGGAGAGGAGGGGGCCCAAGGGGTGGCAGGGAGAGGGGGAGGAGGGAAGGAAGGGGGGGAGGGGGCAGGAGAGGAGGGGGGCCGGAAGGGGGGGGGCCGGCCGGGAGGAGGGGGGGGCAAAAGGGGGGAGGAGAGGGGGGGGGGAGGCCAAAAGGGGGGGAAGAGGGCCGGGTGGGAAGGAGGGGGATTGGGGGGGGGAGGCCAAAAAAGGGGGCAGGGGAAGGCGGGAAAAGGGGGGCAGGACCCGTTTAAGGGGAGGCGGGGGCGGCAAGGGGGGGGGGGAGGCCAAAAGGGGTTTTGGGGGTTGAAATAGGGGAAGGGGGGGTAGCCCGCCGGGGGATAAAGGGGACCCGGGGGGGGGGAAGGGGAATAGGTGGGAAGGGTTTGTGGAAAGGTGGGTTGGGGGGGTGGAGAGGGCGGGGGGCGGGGGAGAAAAACACAAGGGAGGGGTTTAAGGCGGGAAGGCTGGTGGGGGGGGGTTTAAATGGGTTTCCCTTTTGGCATTTCGGCCCCGGAAAATTTGTTTGGGTTTTGCCCCCTGCGGAAAAAGGGGGGCCAAGGGCCAAATCCCTTTGGTGGGCCCCGTTGGAAATTTGAAGTTTCCTAAAAATTTCCCTTGGGGGTTTAATGTTTCCCAAAACCCTGGTGGGAATTTGGGTTGGGGGTTTTTTTGGTTTCCCCTGGGGGAGGGGTTTGGGGGGGGGGGGGGATTTGTAGGAGTTGGGTATGAATTGCTGGTTTGTGAAACGTGAGGCTCTGTGGATGCATCGCCAGCGCCGTGCTGTTGTCTTTGGCTGATGTTTCCAACTTGTGGTGTTCAGAAACGCTGCCCGTGTTCTGTTCTGCTGCAGTGCCACCCGTCACTTTCCTAAACGAAGGTAATTAACCAGAATGCGTTTAGCAGCTGGAATAGCCTCAGAATTTTCCAGGGAAGATACCAACAAGATAACGATTGCTGCCAGCTTAGGTTGTGTTTGCACCTCAGCTGAATGGAAACTCGTGCTCTGCTCCCCCGTGTTGTTACAGCTCCCAGATATCTTTATTTGCATCTGCAGGGGGGGACATTTGTTTTGCTGGCACTTATCAAATCGGTCAGGAGGAAGCAGGCCCTATAAAAATAAAAACTCACAGGGCTTTGCTCTGGGCTTCTCACCGTCCTTTGTGCTGCTGCGTTGCCTCTTTTATTGATGTTTGGGGTGAATCTCTGTGAGTCGGATCTCTGTGAGTCACCCAAGCGCTGCAGCAAAGGTGAATTTTGTTTGAGTGGACATGAAAAGGGACATAAATTACACCTCCATCCCCGTGGCATTGGAGCAGCAGGACAGGAGAGGCGGTGCTTGGAGCACGGTGAGCTTCTTCCAAGGCCTTCCTTTGGTTCTGTGTCGTGGGTTTGATTCCTCAGTGCTCGACTTCTCAGATGAATGATTTATGGCTGCGGGTGGCTGGCAGAGGGAAGGGAAGGAGGTGTAACTTTACATCTCGTGGGGACGGAGCTTTGTGTGGCTGATTGGGCACTGCTGAATGCTGAGCAGTTCTGTGCACGTTGGGGATGATGCCCGGTGCCATCGTGACCTGCTGGCTGTTGTCACTGCTCTGCTGTTCTGTGCGCAGCCCTGGGGAACTTTGCTTTTCTCTCTGTTTCTTCCTTTGATGCACGGAACCAGGAGCCCATTTCTGTCCTGTCTGTGGAGGCAGTGAAGTAAAGCAGAGATAACAGCCTTGGTGTTGGGTACCAACACGTGGGATTCAGTTGTGCTGCGCTCCAGGTGGGATGGAGGACAAAGGACGCAGCCCTGTGAGTCCCAGCAGAAACCCCAGGGACGTTTGGCAGCTTCCATGCAGCCTAATTACAGTCACACCGTTTTTATTTAACGCGAAGTTGTTTCTCCTGAGGCCAGCAGAGGAAGGGAAGAGGCCTCACCGTGTGCCTGGGAACGGAGCCGTGCTGGTTTGGGGTTTCAGAGGGAGCTCTGCCTGGCACAGGTGCAGCTCACATTTCAGAGCAGCCTTCCCAGCTGGCGTGGTGCATCCTGGAGGATTTGCTGGGTTTTTCTTTTTTAGTTTTTTCTTTGGAATGTAATGAAAATGTAGTTCTTCAGAGCTGTGCTTGTTCAGCTCTTCCTTTTTCCTTGTGCCGTGCGCTTAGAGCAAATAAACTGTAGTTGGGGGGTGCAGGAGGGTGATGAGAAAATGGAAGGGGCTGAGATGTTTTGGTCTTGTTAACTGTAAGAGGAGGTCCTTGGGTTTGGCACTGTGGCTCTGGGGGTTTGGTTTGGTTTTGTTTTCCTACCGAAGACAAAGATTTCAGCTGTCAGCCATCCGAGGTGAACCTCCTTGTTCTGGTGTGGGATTGGGGCAGCACTGCTGGGTGCTGTGCTGAGCATCTCCCATAGCTTCATTAGTGATCCTTAAGCATTGGGGAATACAATCCACTGCCAGCTTACATTAAAATCATCATTACAAGTCCTTCCCCTGCAGGGCTGCTGGGGCAGGTTGTGCACTAACGAGTGGGCTTCGTTAGCACCTGTTGATCATCTGAAGCTTTGGGTCCTTTCCGAGGGGGGGCAGGTGATGTCCCTGCATGGCTTTTCCCTGCTGTGCATCATTATCCTTTTGTTGTGAATGTCTGTTTTGATTCCAGTGGGTGCTAAGAGGACAACAGCAAGGCGAAGGTTGTAGAAACAGCAGGATTTGGGATGCGGCTGGGGGGAATGCTGTTGGGTTTTGTCACCGTGACCTGGGGCAGGGTTGTGTTCACTGTTTTTTATGCAGTGCAGCCATTGCTGCAGAGCAGGAGCACCAAGAGATGAGGAGCTTCGCACAGCTCTGGCTGCTCAGTGTTCAGAATCGAGGCAGTGGGGGTGGATTGCATGCAGTTCCTCCACCCTGGACCAAAGGGATCTTTGGTGCAACACAGAACTTGTTTGTCTGACCTGCTGGAGGGGTTGGGTAACCCCTGCTGGGAGCGGGTGAGTTGTGGGTGTTTTGATGCTTCCTGTTCCAAAAAGGTGCCTGTGTGATGTTCCACGCTGTGATTGAATCATTTATACTGCCTGAACAGAGAGCCCGAAACGGGGCTGCGTGAAACGATGCTGAAATGGCATCTTTCTGGTTAAAAGCTCTGTTGCAAGGTACGTAGCTGGTAGGGATTCTGTTACTTTTGGGTCAGGGTACTGCTGGTGGCCAGTGCAGCAGCGTTCCATGGAGCAGTGTTGTGTGATGCTGCCTGGAATGGGCTCTGTGTGCCCCCCAGTGCTGCAGAACTCCCATCTCGCCTCCGCGTTCGCTTTCTGCATGAATGCTTTCTGCTGCCCTCGGCTGTTATCCTCTCGCCCTTCCCACAGCGGTTCATCTGACACCAGAGAACTCCCAGCGAGAGACAGAATGAGAAAGGAGTGGTGAAGCAGCCTCCAGCTCAGGGAGAGGCTTGCAGGAACCCACGGAGCAGGCCAGCATCTCTCTGCTTGCTCTCGAGGATGCTGAGGAAGCCCTGCAGTCAGTGGAGCAGAGGGAGCACTGACTGAGATGTACTGCATGAAAGGGAGAAATTGGGTCTGCAGTGCTCCTGGTTGTATCTCTGGAAACTGAGATAAGGGTAATTGGAGCTCAGGTTTCAGGGCACAAATGGTGTCCGTGGGAGCAGGGGGAGCAGCCCCCCTCTGCATGAGATGTGATTCCACGGGTACTGAGGCTGAGAAGTGCTTCTGGGCAGTGAGTGGCCACGCTTTATCCGACTGTGCCAGTCCACAGAGCTGGAGGGAATAAGGTAACAGACTTTCGTACAGAACGTGCTGAGCACTGCAAATCCATTCACCTGTTGTTTCTTCTTTCTTCTCGCTGGTTGGTTTTGTGAAGGACTCAAATTCTTTCCACGATGATCCTTTAGGTCACTTCCAACCCACGCCACGCTGTGATTCCATCACTCTCCAGCACTTTTCCTCTGATCTCAGAGCTCTTTGCAGTCAGTTTCCTCCCAGAGAAGCCAGCGTTGCTCTGCTTTGTTTAAAGCAGACTCTCATGTGCCGAGGTGACGCTCCTCCTCACAAAGCAGAGCAGGAAAAGAACCAGGAATAGATTCCCAGAAACCTGTGTTAAGTCCTTCAGCACTGAGTCATCGCTGGGCAACCCCGCAGGCTGCTGCGTGGGCAGAAAAAGGGAAAATTGAAGTGAATTTCTCACTCAAAGTGCCTGAACTTTCTGGAAGAGCTTGGCAGAGGCTACCCGGCAGGTCAGCTCACTGCAATTTGGGGTGGCTCAACCCAAACCAATGTCTTTGGGGCACCCCAGCAGCGCAGCACGGAGGCTCAGGGCGTTTCTGCAGGTTGAGGGAAGCGTGGATGATCTTCTGGGGTCGTCTGCTGATGGGAGAATGGTTGGTGTGTACTGATGGACGTGGCTTTGTTGGACTCCACGAGGTTCTCCTGGCCCTGCTGAATGGCATCCCATCCTTCAGGTGGGTCGACCACACGGTTCACATCACTCCTTTTGGACTTTTTTCCTGCCCGAGGACTCCGTTTGGGTCCTCCTGGTGTTCTTCAGCCCTGCCCAGCCTGGCAGCAGGGCATCTCTCTACTCTTTGAAGGTTGTGCAAAAGCCAGCTGGCCAGTTCTACCACCCTGCTGGCAGGTTGAGCAGCAGCAGTGCCTCCGTGCTGCAGCGAGCGTTGAGCTGTGCCACCCTCAGCACCGTCTCAGCATGACAAACACCTGGTGGATGACATCCCATGGCTCTGGGAGGGCTCCTCTGCCCCACTTCCACACAAATGTGTCTGTACGGCTGCTTTCATTGCTCCAACAACGCAGGGCTCAAGTCCCACCCGTGGATGCTGTCAAGGAAATGCCATTTCCAGTTCCATGGTGTGGCTGGAATGGAGCCCCCAAGGGCTGGGATCCCTTCTGGTTGCACTGCTGGGCTGCTGTGTGTCGTCTGTGTGAGCTCAGAGCCGTGGCTCCCAGGGTCTGAAACCACGTGAGAACTTTACTGCCAAATAAAATGCAATAGCTGAGCCTGCAGACGTGCATTACGTAGTGCTTGGGGGGGGGGTGAAGGCTTTGAGAGCTGATATCTCTTTGCATTTTGAAGCTTGGCTGTGTGCAGCAGGAGGGAAGCAGAGCAGCAGGGCATCATTGGTTTGGGCAGAGGTCCTGTGGGTGCAGCTCTGCGTGGGGAGTTGCATTGGTGGCACCGAGGCCACGTTGGGTTTGTCTGCAAGGCGAGGATTGGCAGGATGTGCTTCTGCTAATTTAGTTAAAATTCTGAAAGATACGGGGGTAGAAACTTCCTTTGATGTGCTTTTATCTTTCTATGAATTAATTAGCGCGTTTCACAAGACTCTAAAATTGCTGCTGGGGGCTCTTTGTGCTTCTTGGCAGCTGAGCAGAACAGCTGGTGGATTCTGTGTAGTCACAGCAGCTTTTGATGATGACTGAAAATGGGAGGTGATGAAGCTGCTGCTTGTTCTGTATCAGGGAAACAACTTTCCAGAAGGACAAATGAGTTTTGCCTCTTCGATTGGGAGACACACAGCAGCTCCAGCTCGTTCCCACATCAGCATTCTGCCCAGCTCTCCGCTGCTGTTTTTTCTCCTTTCCTGAAAGATAAGAAAGCTGTGAATGCTGTAATTCAGCCTGGTTTGCTTTATGAGGGCTCAGGTGACCCCAGGTGGGTGATGCCAGCACCGTGCTGCAGGCACCAGGATGAGGTGGGAGGCAATGCTGGGAGAGGTTTGTTCTCATCTGCTGATCCTTTTTTTTTCCACCTCTTTCTCCCATGATTCCAGCAAAGCTTCCCAGTGCCACTTAGCAGCGTAGCAAGGCTGCTGTAAATATTTTGGTCCGTGATGCTCTGAAAAAGAACAAGGAAGAGGAAAATGAGGACAAATGGGAAGTGAGCAATCGTAGTTGTAAACCCTGCTAGGTGATTAACATTCACAACCCTGCTTTTTTTTGTGTGTGCCTGTTTCCCCCTCCCTGCTTGTAAAAGGCATTTAAATAAGAATTGAGCTGCACAGACCTCTTGGAGATGCTGTTGGGCTGTGCTGGATGGAGCAGGGCTCGCAGCTGCCCTGTGATTTGCTTTCCTTGTCCCACTCACCACCTGCTGCCTTCACTCCCGTGCAGCAGAGCTCGAGCTGCCCCCTGAGTTGTGCCAAGTTGCCAATAGAGGCTGCTGGGGGGAGAAGTTCATTTGCAAGACATGCCAACTAATTGGGCCAATTCAAGAGCGTTTCCTCTGAGCAAAATCAGAGAAGAAAGAATGGAAATCGCCAGACATCAGAGCCTTGATTTCCAGCTGGAGATCCTCACACCGAAGGCTCGGGGTCTGCTCAGGGACAATTCCTTCTCATGGAAAGCTGTGCCCACCCCATAGGATCACCCAGCTCACACTGCGTGCTCCTTAGGAAGCAGCACGCTGCTCATCTGTGTGGCAAACAGATGAAGAAGCAGAGCTTCGAGCCGTGATCCTCACCCTTAGGTGAGGCTTACAGCCCTTGGATGAGCTCTAGGAGCCCTGCTGAGCATCCTGGTGTCCCCCCAGCAGGTTTTGGGGCTGCTGTTCCTGAACCAGAGCTCTTAACTGCCAGCTGAACTTGCAAGGAGAGGAGTCAGCACTTCTGGCCACATCCAGCCCCTGCTTTCAGGATGGGTGAGGGACCTGGAAGTGGTGTAAGGAACACCACTGAGCAGAGACGTGCCGGAAAGGCCACGGGCTTCCCACCTTCCCCTCTCTGTCCTTCCCTGTTTCCACGGCCGGGGCATTTGACTGGCTGCTTTGTTTCAAATGTTGCTGCCTCATTGGCTCCCGGCTCAAATCTCCTCTATTCCTGTTCCACTGTCTTACAAGCTTCACTGTTAACCCTTCCGAGCCTCGCAGCTGTTGATCACAGCTCCTCTCCTCCTTCCCTCCCTCCTCGCTTGCCAACGGATCCTCACGGCGTGGGTGAGCGCATGCCGGAGCCACTTCCAGCCCTGGAAAATGGTAATGGCAGCACGGCACGGAGGTGGGAGCCTGCAGGGAGGTGGTGTGGAGCTGGGAGGAACCCGTTCTTTGGGTGGCTCAACCTTAGAGCAAGGCTTGCGGCACCAGGAAGCAGCGTGGGGTTTGGCACAGCTTCACCCTCTGTTTCCATGCCTGTCCGTGTGCTGCTCATCCCGCCTGAGGATGCAGGGGAAGCAAAGCTGGTCTGTTTCACAAACCCAGTTTCAGCATGCAAGAAGTGGGGGGGGGGACAGCGAGAGCCCATCTCACCCCATCCACGGGGCTCAGGATGTCCCAGTGCTGCCTGGCTCCAGAGGAACTGGGAAGTTTGCAGAGTCAGGAGCGCAGCTTTGGCTGCTGGCCCCAAACCCCCCTGTTCTGTGCTGGTGTTCCTCAGCCCTGTGCCCTCCTGCCCCACTCAGAGTTCCTTCTGCAGCATTTTTCCTTCCTTCTTCCCCCTCTGGCTTGCAGGAAGCAGGAGGGTGATGGTGAGTAACGCAGAATCTTGCTGCTATATTTTGTTAATGAGTTTCAGGCAGGGTTTGGCAGGGGGTGAGCGCTGAGGGAAGGCTGCTCGGAGGAAGTTTCTTTGCTTTTCAAGCCCGGGCGAGGCTGACTGTACTGGAAACATGCAGAGCAATGGGGCACTCTCCACCTTGCTGCTGGAGCAGGTTGTTTGCCCTCCAATCTGCTGAGCTGGCTTTTGGAGGCAGCAAGCTCAGTTCTGGCTGATGCGAGCAGGGGACTCTCTTTGCTCTGGTCGTGGTGTTTGTATGGGAGGCAGAGCCTGAAGCTGCTTGGTTTGAGCCCATAAGAAAGGGGAGTCATTCCTTTTGGACTGAGGTGGGGGGTGAAGCTGAGACTCGCATCTGTGCTGCTATGGAATTGGACTTGACAAAAGGAATATCTCTTTGGAGCAGGCTTCCTGCTCTGCTGCACCTGGTGCACGTGTTGTGCAGAGGAAGGGCTCAGTGCTGGCTGATGTTTCCCAGCTGATGGGAAGCAAAACGATCCCATGGGAAGCACGGGATGGTGGGGCGTCCCTGGGTGCCTGCAGGGTGAGCTCAGAACCCCCATAAAACATCCCTGTGGGGCAGACAGGGCTGTGATGTTTGTTCTGATCGCAGAGCGCCGTCGCCTTTCCCATTCAGTCTCTGTTTAATGAGATCCATTTGGAGCAGCTCAGAGATCTCAGGAGTGGAGCTGTGCCCTCACTGAGGCTCTCCCCGATGCTCTGGGCGCACAGAATCCTGCAGGTTATGTGGAGCACCAACTCCTCTGCAGGGACGACAGGATGCTTGGGGAAGAGGGAAGCGTGCCAGGGGAAATCAGTGCTTGTGGGCTCCTCCTCGATCTTTCTTTCATTGTTTTTTCACTTTTGAAAGGTAAGAGTGAGCTCCCAACCCGTGGTGGTGTAAGGCTGGGGAGCTTGCCAGCAGCGGGGAATATTCTGCTCTATTTTAGTTTACTCCTGGCTGCCAGAAGTGTTCGTTAATGGCTGACTAATTAAACAAAGCTGAGATAAAGGGAATGTGACCTGGGTTTGGACAGGGCTGAGGAATGTGCAGAGCTCCAGGAGAGGCAGAGGGGTGGATTTTAACCCTTCCCCTTCCCCGTGGCAGGCCGAAACACTGCTGATGTGTTGGATTGAGGGGTGGGGGTGACGGTGAGGATCCTCCAGCCGTGCCTCTTTGTGTTTCTGTTGCCAATCCAGAAGGATTTCAATGAGATCGAGCTCAGCTTGGAGGTTGGTTGTGTTAAGTAGCTGAGTCCCACTGTGTTCGCTTTCCTCTCTGCCTGCACCCCAGCAATGACCACCCTGAGAGGTGCCCTTTGCCTCCAAATCATCCAGATGTGGGATTTTTACCCTTGGTACCACGCAGGGTTCCTCCTTGGGGGCTTTCCGTGGGGAAGGAGCGCTCAGGAAGTTTTCCAGGGTGGAATTTTGGAGCAGGTGATCTGAGGATCGAGGGAAGATGCTGGGACTTCTGCAGAAAGGCAGCGTGATGCAGGCAGGTGGGAGCAAGGAGGAAGCAAAGCAAAGCAGGCACACAGACACACAAACACACACACAGAGCCTGGGATGGCTGCAGCCAGCAATGCCTGTGGGGTGAAGTTTCCCTCACTCAGCAATCTGGGCTGAAGCTGCGTGCGGCCATTGGAGCTTCAATCAGCCTCGCCTGCTGGGATAAAACTTCATCAAGGTAACGAGAATAGCCTGACAGGGAGGTTTGTTTGCAGCACAGCTCACACCCAGCTGCCTGCCCCTGAGGAATGCTTGGTGTGGTTCAGGATCTGGCCCCGTGGTGCTGGCAAATACGTGGAGCACAGCTGTGTCAGCTCACAGCGGCCTCTGGAGGAGTGAAATGCGAGATGGAGGAGGGCACAAATACCCCAATTTATGCAAGGATGGGCTGGGGCGAAGGCTTTCCTCCTTCCCCAGGTGCAGGGGGAGTTATTAGGATTTTATAGAAGCGGGATCTAGGATGGAGAAGCTCAGACTGAGCAAGGAGGGGGGGAGTGTTGGTGCAGCGCTGGAGCGAGGCAAGCGGCTGGGGCTGGGATTTCCTGCCTGCAGGAAGAGATTGGCTTTGGAGCCACTAATTTTGCACCGAGCAGTGTGAAGGAAGCTGGATCAAGGAGTCTAAAATGGGAGGAAAAGGGCCACAATTGCAGCAGAAGGCAGTGGTAGAGGGGCCCGAAATCAGAGCCAGCCACGCTGGCAGGATGGGTTGGGTCAGCGTGGGATGGCATCGCTGCCACAGCTTGAGAAAGCAGAGGGTTAAACAAACAAAGCGGGGCCTGAAATGTTAGGCTGCCTGTGTTTGTTTTATTCTGCTGCCTCCGTGTCCAGATCCTTCGTGGGAGGGGTGTGGGGAGTGCTTCCTTCAGCTCTGACTGACAAACAAACAGAACTGGTTTTTCCTCCGGTGAGATGGCAGGGCTGGATGGGAGATGCAGTCTGATGGTTCGGCCCTGCAAACCAGCAGCGGCTGGTGATCACCAGACCCTCCTGTCCCTCACCTTTCCTGGATCTTCTGAGTGCTTTTTTTTCTCTTTCACATGCTAAAACCCAAGTTGTTTCTACAGTGAAAATGCCGACCTCTGCACTCGTGTGGTTTTTAGGCAAGCCCAAAGCATCCAAGTGCAGCATCGGGATGCGCTGCCAGCAGATCCCAGCAGCAGATCCTGACAGCAAGAAGCTGCAGCCCAGCAGCAGACCGGCCCAGGAGCTGCCCTCAGCTTCAGCCATTCCCACAGCTTCCACCTGGATGGGATCCCTTTGCCCATCCCTGTGCTGGAGGTGTGAGGACGGCGCAGCCACGTGGGGTTTTGTTCCTTGCACACCACCCTGCAGAGCTTTGAGCTGCACGAGGATGTGGTTGTGGTCCAGGTGCTGGGGATCACAGCCTGGTTTGGAAGGAAAACAAGCAAATCAGGGCTGGCTTTACGGTGCTGTTACATTTGTCCTGATGTTTGGTTCTGGATGGTGCTGTGAGCTGCTCGTGCTCTGCTCTGCATCCAGAGAAAACACAGATTTTAAGGCCGTTGGCAGTTTGAGGGTTGCATTAGCAGCAGTCTGAGCGTCCATCCTTTTCCCCTTGGCTCTCTCTGGTGTTTTCACAAGGGTCTGGTAGGTCCAATCTTGTTCTGTTTCTCTTTACAGAATCTGTGTAAGCAAAAGGAGAGGCCAGCAGCCAGGCAGAGCACGCCACCAAATGCACAGCAAAGAAATAGAGAAGAGCTGGTAGGGTTTTTCTCCCCTAGCTTAGGTTTTCGTGCTGCACTTTGCACCGAGGACTTGCTCTGGCATCCTGTATCCATGCTCAGTACAGTCGAATATCAGGTGATGACCAACAGCACTGGTGCCCTCACACTGTCCTTGTTCCCTTAGGCTGAGCTCGGGAGGAGTGGGACCACAGCTGTTATCAGGACTGAGGTCACACCAACTTCAGTGCGTGCCCTGCTGTGGCTCTCTATAGAGAGTTGTTGATTTTGGGAAGTCTTGCCAGAACTCTGAGCTCCTGCTGAGCAGCATCAACATTGTACCTCTGAGCCTGGAAGGATGCGGGCGTTCCGCTGGTGTAAACAAGCCCCCATTGTGCAAAGCTGTGGTGTTTACACGAGGAGAAATGGCTCTGGGGTCCGCCTTGGGGCCAGGCTTCCTCTGCAGCTTTGTTTTGTGCTTGCCTTCAGGCTGGGTCCCTGCTACCCTACAGAGGTGGTCATCTCCCCCAGCCTTTCTGGGGGGCAGCTCATGGACCCCACTGTGCCCAGAGGCAGCCACAGGGTTTGGTGGGCACTGGTGGGACAGCACTCTGTGGGCATTCCTTCATCCATCACCACCTCACGACCTTTGTTTCTGAGGAGGTATTTGCACTGCATTCCTCAGTGCTGCTGAAGGCAGAAGAATTTCCTGACCTTGAAACACATTCCTGCCACGTACCGTGGGATGAGTCCATCTCCAATTGCAGCTGGTTCGTCAGTTCCTTGTCCCATCTGTGCTGTGTCTGCAGCACTCACCTTGGAGCTGTGGCTGCAGAGCCAGGGGAACACAGCTCTGAATCTGGGGGGGGGATCCCTGAGCGTTGAGCTCAGCTGGAAGGAACTCCCACCATCCCCCAGCCACAGCTTTCTGCACCAACCATACAATTTCTGGGCTCCTTCATCGTGGTTGTGTTCATCCCAGGGTACCATGAAATGCATTCAGCTGTTGCTGGTCTCAATCAGAACTGCTGTGCCAGGAATGAGCAGCACTTTTTGGAGTTCTCTTGCAGGCTGCTTTTGCTGATAGCAATCAAAAGAAGCTCTCCCTGCAGTGTTCACCATTGAGATGAAGAAATGCTGAGATCTGTGAGCAGCACAGTTTGTGGCTGAGTGGTGACTGCTTGGTCTCTTGTCTGGGCACAGCTCTGCAGAGGGAAGCCATGCAACAGTCAGGCCTTGAATTTGGTATAAGCCATGCTGGTCACATTGCTAAGTTTGGTTTCAGCAACCTTGGTAGATGTTTAAATGCCTGAGCAAACAGTGTTTTCCTGCTGGACAGAACACCTGCGTGCCCAGCTCTTTGCAGGCCAACCTGTTTCACTCAGAAGCTTTTCCAGCTCCTGAAATGCTGCCTGGAGAACCTCCCCTGCTCATGGCTGCAGTTCTGGATGGCTCTGTGGCTGCAGTGCCCCAAGAAGCAGCACCAGTTCTGCAGGCCACGAAGCCCTGACACAGGAAGGGTGAAAGCTGGTGTGTGGGGGCAGAGTAAAGCCAGGGAAGCTGGCCAAAGCCACGGGCTGGTGGCCAAGGTGAGGCTTGAGCCCTGGCTTTGCACAGGCTTGCCCCTTCTTGGAGCTTCGCGTTGTGCCCTGGGCTCTGTGCCCGTGGGATGGGCAGAAAGCTGCTTTAGTTTGGGGAGCATCAGAGCACAGATTGCCTGCTACTCCTCATGCTGGAGAAGTGAAAGAGAGTGGGGTGGGATACTGGTGAGCACGGAGGAATTGGTAATGTGGGGCAGCTCAGGGGCTCGTGGCCATTGCCTGGCTGTCACAGGGCTGCCTGGGCTCACTCTTGCTGCCAGGCTGCTCCTTCGCTTTGCACTTTGAGGTCTGGAAAAGACTGCAGCTTGTAATTGTGGGAGGCTTTTGCTACGATTTTAAATTTAGGAGCATCGCATCGAAGCTGGCTGAGCAAAAGGAGAGGAGGGAAGAATGCTGCAACAGCAGCAACGTGCCTGCAAGAGCAGGGCTCAGAAAGCAAACGCTGTCCTGGATGTAGAGCAGCCCAGGTGCAAATTGCACAGGAGTGACACAGGCAGGAAGTCAGGCTGCCTCTGGAGGAGAAGACGTGGCCAAACCGATGCTCCTCAGCTCAGTAGAGGACAGCAGCCCTCAGTTTGCACAGTGCTGGCAGTGGGAGGAGGAGCTGAGTCCATCATCTGGCCCACAGTGACAGAGGGACGTGGGCTGAGGCTGAAGCCAGCATTTCTTCTGTGCTGTACTGAGCCCTCGACCGCCCCGGTTATGATTGCTGCTGTGCCATTGCATCACTTACAGGTAGAGACAGAGCAGGCTGAGGCTCTGTGAGCAGGGAAAGCTCCTCAAGGCTTTTAGTCTAGAGTCCAAATGCAGCTTGAAATAAAAACCAGCGACAGCAAAAATGGGGGATGAGCAGCTGACAAAGGGAGCAGCCCACCCTGTGCAAGGGCCGGGCCGGATCGAGGTGTTTCCTTCTTGGCAAGCAATGCTTTTCCCAGAGAGCACGGTCAGTTCCTGAAGAAGGGATGCTTGTTTTACAGCCCTCCCCACTTCTGTCCTCCTCCAGACCTCACTGTGTCCTCTCTTTGTCCCCGCAGGTCTGCTAAGCACTCTAACCATGTTCAGCAAGAAGAAGAAACGCATTGAAATCTCCGCGCCCTCCAACTTCGAGCACCGTGTCCACACCGGCTACGACCAGCAGGAGCAGAAGTTCACAGGGCTGCCACGGCAATGGCAGGGCATCATCGAGGAGTCTGCCAAGAGGCCCAAACCCCTGGTGGACCCCGTGTGTATCACAGCCATCCAGCACGGCTCACAGAAGGTAAGCGGCTCTGCAACGTGCTGAGGGGAGCAATTGAGGGCTGAGGGGTGATGGAAATGTTTTGGGAGGTGTTTGTGGCCCTCTCCCTGGGGTGCCACGGAGCAGGTAGTGTGGCCGTTGGGTTCCTGAAACCTTTCAGTGTGCTCCACTACCTGCTGCTTTTTCATGTACCCACTCCTTCCCACGTGGGAGGAAGATAAGTGCAGAGCAAAGCTTCTCCCCTTCCTCGCCCCATTGCATTCTCCTGGACACTGGAAAAAAAAAAAATCCCAGGGGAAAACACGACCAGAGCAGTGCCTGTCCCTTCCCATCCCGTCCTCTCCCTTTGCCTGTTTCCCCAAGCCACCCTTATGTCATTATTTTAAGTCTGGCTCGTCTGCTTGCCTCAATTGAGGAAACCCGCACCATCTCTGTGCCCTAGCTCTGGTGTTCCTCTGCCTTCACCCTCCTAGGTCCCTGACTCTGCTCCCTTCTGCTCCACCTGGCTGCTGTCAGTTGGTGATCAGAAAAGGCACCGACACTACTGGGGCCATCCTGTGCCCCCCGACTTGGGTGAGATGGACTTTGGCAGGAGTCAGGAAGAAATCCTGATGGCTTGAACTGCAGAAGGAGAGTTAGGGCATGGTGCTGTCTGTGCAAGGGCTTTTGCTTTATGATGATCCTGGCAGCAGTCCCCTTTGCTCAGTCTCACTCAGGCCGAGCTCAAAAGTCAGTACCAGCCAGAGGAGGGAATGGACAGAGAAACCTTGAGGAGCTGATGGCTTCCAGAAGGAGAAGGGCTTGCAACATGCAGCATGGTGAGCAGCTGTGGTGCTGCCGGGCAGCATGGAATCGTGGAGTTCTTTGCTATGAGAGTGGTGAGGTGCTGGAACAGCTGCCCAGAGAGGCTGTGGATGCCTCATCCCTAGAGAGTGTTCAAGGCCAGGTTGGATGGGGCCCTGGGCAGCCTGGTGTAGCATCAAATGAGGAGATTGGTGGCCCTTCCTGTGACAGGGGGGTTGGAGATTCGTGATCCTTGAGGTCCCTTCTGACCCTGGCCATTCTGTGATTCTGTGGAGAAAAGGTTTGCACATCCTTCCTGGAGAATTTGGAGATGATTGCAAAACCCAGGCAGCACAGTAACCCTCTTTAATACCCTTCTGCCTCCCCCTCTAGCTGATAGCAAAGCTCGGCTGTGATAACAGAGGAGCAGTGCCCCAGCAGGAGTTTTGCTGTGTTGGCCCCCAGCCAGGCTTCTACTGGGAGTGAAATCTGCTGCCGCTGCGTGGTTTCTGATGATTATGTCTGTGACCAAACAAAACCCCTGCACTCCGGGTCCTGGCCAAGTGCCACAAGCCTCAAGGCAGAGCCAGAACCAGCAGCAGCCCCCCCAGGACCCTTTCCCACGAGCCCCCGCTCACAGGGCTCAGCCTGGCATTGGCCCATATGGGAGGAGAGAGACAGCTGGGTCTGATTCCTGCTCCGTTTCCTACCTCCTGGAGGGGCTCAGGACAGCATGGGCAGATCCCTGAGGCTGCGGGGACACCAGAGCTGCCTTCCTCCTGGCCTCCAGCATCCCCATCTGTGTGTGAATCCCATGGGGCCACCAATATTAACAGTGCTCTGTTCGTCGTGTGTCAGCGGAGATCCCATCCCTCCCCTCGTCCCGTCTGTGTGAGCCGCCCCCTGCCCCCGTCACCACCAGGCATTTCATTTTTATTTTTGTTTTATTTTCTTTCATTATTTTTTTGTTTGTTTGTTTGTTTCTTTTCTTTTCTTTTTCTTTTTTTGTTCTGTTTCGTGTTCCGTGTTCCTGTCTACCTCTCGTCCCACGTCCTGCACAAAAGACCATCGTACGGGGCACCAAAGCCGCCAAGGACGGCTCACTGACCTGGCTGCTGGATGAATTTGAGAACATGTCCGTGTCCCGTTCCAATTCTCTGCGCAGGGACAGCCCCCCTTTCCCACCCCGGCGTGACCAGCTCTGCCAGGAGAACGGCCTTTCCGAGGATTTTACCCGCAGCAAGGAGAAGAGCTGCCCTGCACCCGACCGGGGCAAGGAACGACCCCGCGAGCGGGACCCACAACGGCCCCGAGGGCAGGAGCCCGGCCCCAGAACCAGCAATCGCCCACCCCCTCCTGAGTACCCCAAACCCCCCCCTGAACGGGATGGCCCCGCCGACAGGGACTGCAGCGAGCGGGACGAGCGCGTGGTGCGACGGGAGCGCCCCGAGCCCTGCGACAAGCGGCCCAAATCCACCTACGGCAACGAAAGCAGCCCTCAATCCCCCCGTGACAAACGCCCTCTCTCCGGTCCCAATATCCGGACTCCCAACATCCCGGTGTCCGAAGGGGTGATGAAGACTGCCCAGCAGACTGGACGACCCTTTAATACCTACCCACGGGCTGAGACCGACCCCGTCCGGGGTGCGGGTGCACAGGTAAAGGCTCCTCCGCTCCCCCTGCTCTGAGCCACTCCGCTTAGCAGAGATCTCTCCTTCCCCCTGAGCCTGGGGGGGGCTCTCCTCACTCTGCCTGGCCTCCGCCTCCTCCAACAGCAGCCTCTCTGCTCCGCTTCCTAAGCCAGCGCCGGCTAAACGGGCTTCTTCGCTTCAGTTAAGACTGTGTTGAAGACCACCAGCACTGCAGGGGCTGCGTCTGTTCTGTGCTTTCCTCCCTGGGGCTGTGCCACGGCTCCTCGCTCTCTCCTCTTTCCTCTCTGGTCTCCGAAGCGGCCGCCTGTGGTCATCTGTCCCCATTCCTCGCTGTCCTCGCTCCTTCAAACCCATACGGTGCAATAATTCGTTCCTCCCACACCGTCCAGCTCTGCTCATGCCTGGACACGGTGGCGTCGTCGGTGCTTTGGGGCCAGCAGCAATGTTCCACACCACCCCTCGTGGCTCTAACAGCCCTCTTCCTTTTTTTTGCAGGCTGAACCCCGGCCGGGCCGACCGCAGGAGGCAGCACCCAACGGGCCAGCAAGCAACACCGCCAGCTCCTCCCGAGCCCAGCCCTCTGGCCCACCCCGCTCCAAGGTCCCTGAGCCCCCCGCTGGCCTCACCCCACACGCCTCCGAGCCCCACCTGGCCCGTCCTCCACAACCTGGCCCCCCACCCCCTGCCGTCGGCCCACAGCAGCCCCGCTCACCCCAACGAGAGCCCCAACGCGTCTCCCACGAACAATTCCGGGCAGCTTTGCAGATGGTGGTGGATCCTGGAGACCCCCGTACCTATTTGGACAACTTCATCAAAATAGGGGAGGGATCCACTGGCATCGTTTGCATCGCCACCGTGAAGAGCAGCGGCAAGCTGGTGGCTGTCAAGAAGATGGACCTGCGCAAGCAGCAGCGGCGTGAGCTGCTCTTCAATGAGGTATGGGCAGAGCAGAGCAGGGACTGTGCCCTGGGGGTGTCACATACAGCTGCTTTGGGACTGAAAACTGGGGCTGCTGCTCGTGGTGTTTTGCACTGGGAGTTTTGTTTCCTCCCTGTGGCTCTTCTCGCTCTTCTGGAGAAGGCCAAATTACAACTGCCCACCCCAATAAACCCATCCCCAAGAGGTGAGCACCGCCGAGCTCACCCCTCTCTGCCTGCAGGTGGTGATCATGCGGGACTACCAACACGAGAACGTGGTGGAGATGTACAACAGCTACCTGGTGGGCGACGAGCTGTGGGTGGTGATGGAGTTCCTGGAGGGCGGCGCGCTGACCGACATCGTGACGCACACCCGGTACGTCCCCGGGGCCCCCCAGCCCCTCCTGGCCCCCTGACCACCCATCCCCTGACCCTCTCCCTCCCTCAGGATGAACGAGGAGCAGATTGCAGCCGTCTGCCTGGCCGTGCTGAAGGCGTTGTCTGTGCTGCATGCACAGGGTGTCATCCATCGCGACATCAAGAGTGACTCCATCCTGCTGACGCACGACGGCAGAGTAAGTGTCACTGCCACGGTGTGTGGCCCCTCTGCAACTGCTGTTCCCCTGCCCTGTGACCGCATCAGGGTCTCATCAGGAAGTCTGGATGGGATCCAGCTGAGTGGCAAACACCATCAGAGTGGCTCTTATATTAAGTTTGGCACGCGTGCAGCACCCTGCCTCCTCAGGGCGCCTCAAGTGCTGGGCTTTGAGCCTCAACCAGAGGCCACTCTAAGCCCCCAAATCCTCCTCTGGAGTTCCATCAGTTTCCTGGAGGTGCCAGAGCCAAGCGTGTTTCTTTCTGCCTCCAAAACACCACCAGAAAACACCAGCAACACAAACACCAAAGGGACTGTGGTTGGAGGTGGACCGACTTCTGACATGGTCTAACAGTGACAGGACGAGGGGGAATGGTTTTAAACTAAAAGAGGAGAAATTAGGTTAGACAGTAGGAGGAAACCTCAGTGTGATGAGGCTCTGGCACTGCTGCCCAGAGAAGTTGTGGGTGCTTCATCCCTTTTTGGGTGCCCGAGGCCAGGGATGGGGCCCCGGGCAGCCTGAGCTCATAGGAAGCATGGGGCTGGGGATGCTTTGGGGTCCATTGCGACCCAACCAACCCTTGTAGGATTCCGTGGTTCTGTGATCTTTAGGATCCTTTCCAACCATAGGAGCCAGAGGAGCTTTTAGAGGCTTTTACATCTGCAACCTGACGCTCCGCAAGAAGCGGAGGGGGGGGTTATGAGGCAACCTGGAGAAAATCACAGGGCAAGGGTTGATCCTGGAAGGCAGCACTGAGAACAGAGCATCGGCCAGCTGCACCCTGGTGCTGGGCAGCACAGCGTTCTCATGAGCTGCCTTCTCCGGCCTCCAGGTGAAACTCTCTGATTTTGGGTTTTGTGCCCAAGTGAACAAAGAGGTGCCGCGGCGGAAGTCGCTGGTGGGGACCCCGTACTGGATGGCACCGGAGCTCATCTCTCGTTTGCCCTACGGCCCAGAGGTGAGCCTGCAGAAAAGGGGGGAGGCTGTAGGGATGCAAGGTGGGGGATGTCAGCCCACCTGTGAACCCCACACAAATATCCCTCCCCCCCTGTGCAGGTGGATATCTGGTCCCTGGGTGTGATGGTGATCGAGATGGTCGATGGGGAGCCGCCGTATTTCAACGAGCCGCCCTTAAAGGCCATGAAAATGATCCGAGACAATCTGCCCCCCAAACTGAAAAACGTGCACAAGGTAAAAAGGGGGAGGTGGCAGGGCAGCTGGAATTGGGCAGCCTCGCTCGAAACCCCCCCCCCGCACTGATCCCCCCCCTTCTGCTCTGCCCCATCAGGTCTCCCCCTCTCTCAAGGGCTTCCTGGACCGCATGCTGGTGCGGGACCCGGTGCAGCGGGCCACAGCCAACGAACTCTTGAAGCATCCCTTCCTGGGCAAGGCGGGCCCCCCCTCCTGCATCGTGCCCCTCATGCGCCAGAACCGCATGCGGTGAGGAGCCCCGCTGCCACCCTCACCGTCGCCTCTAACTGGATTTGTGACCGTGCCGCTACTGTGGGGGCACTGGGGGGGGGTCCTGGGCCCCCCCCCCCACACCGTACTACTGAGTCGGGAGCGTGCAGGGAGGGGGAAGCTGGCAGGGGACAGGCAGTGTGGCCATGCGACGGCACCGACCCTGTCCCTAATCCTTCCCCGCAGAGGCTTGGGGACCGGGGGTTTTTTTCCTGACTGCTCAGGATCTGCTGTTATCACCACCCTGGGATCCCTTTGGGCCCATCTCAACTCAGTCCCCACCCCTCATTTTTATTTTTCTTTATTTTTTTTTTCTTCTCCTCTTAAATCTTTTTCTATCCTTTCCTGGCCCTAGGGGCGGGCCGCTGTCCTTTGCCCTGCAGGAGGGACGCATCCAGTTCCCCACCCCAACACTACAGCCCCCAAGGGCCACACTACTGATCTGGGTCCCCCCCCTCCCTCCCAACACTTTTTTTTTTGTTTGTTCGTTCGTTCGTTCGTTTGTTTCTGTTTTGTTTTTTAAACAAAGCTATTTATATTGTCGTTTTGTAATGCCACAGTGCTGGAGTGCCCCAGGGTTGCTATGGGGCCCCCTGGAGATTACACGTGTCCTTTTGGAGAGCGCCGTGTCCCACTGTGCTTTTTGGGGAGGGTGGTGGAGGCACCGTGGGGTGGCGGTTATGGGGACCTGCCTGAGATCACCCTAAATCTGCTGCTGCTGCCTCTGCCTCACCTCCCCCAAATAAAGTAGCGGCAAGGCAGGAGCTGCACATCCTCAAGGCTTTATTGGCTGCGCTCAGAGCTGTGTGGGGTCGGGGGCACGGGGGGTGGGGAGGGGGGCTGGCATTGCCACGTGCCCACCTCTCACTGCTGACCTATTTGTGGTCCGTGGGGTCAAGCAGGGGCTGATTCTGATCCTGTAGACACGTTGGCGTGCGTTGGCTTCGTATCAGGGCCTTGCATTGGTCCACGTGGGCTCACTTGGGCTGGTGGTGATCTTCATCCACTCAGCGTGAGGTGCTGGGCTCCAGGATGAGGCCGTGGCTGCTGGTGACCAACGTTGACCCACGCCGACTACTCCCAGCCTGCGTTGAGCTGCACTCGCTTTGTGTTGACCCAATTTGATGAGGGTTGACTCACGTTAAATGCTGTTGACCCACGCTGAGGGGTGCTGCCTCACGCTGGTGAGTGGTGCCTGGCGGTGTGGTGTTCCCCACTTGGTGGTTGGCACGTTGGCCGTTGGCCACGTTGAGTGGGTGGCCACGTGAGTGTCACCCCTATGCTTGGTGCACGTTGACTGGTGTTGACTGACGTCGATTCACGTTGACCCGCGTTCACAAACGCTGCCCTGTGTTGACCCACGTTGATGGTGGTGGTGCCCACAGTCGACGTGGTTCTATCCATCTTGGTGCACGTCGACCCACGTTGACTGAAGCTGCTTTGATCTGACGTCCATTCACGTTGTACCCCATCTTGGGGCTGTTACCCACGTGACTGCTGCCCTGTGTTGACCCACGTTGACTGGGGTTTGACCCACTAACTGTTTTACTGCCCATCTGGGGTGACTCACGTGACTGGGTTGACCCACGTTGATGGAATGTCTGCCCCGTTGTTGACCCACATTGACTGTTGGTACCCCATCTTGGGGCATGTTGACCCACGTTGACTGGTTCTGCCCTGTGTTGACCCACGTTGACTGGGGTTGACCCACGTTGACTGGTTCTGCCCTGGGGTTGACTCACGTTGACTGGGGTTGACCCACCTTGACTGGTTCTGCCCCGGGTTGACCCATGTTGACTGGTTCTGCCCTGGGTTGACCCACGTTGACTGGGGTTGACCCACGTTGACTGGTTCTACCCTGTGTTGACCCACGTTGACTGGTTCTGCCTTGGGGTTGACCCACGTTGACTGGTTCTGCCTTGGGGTTGACCCACGTTGACTGGTTCTGCCCTGGGGTTGACCCACGTTGACTGGTGTTGACCCATGTTGACTGGTTCTGCCCCGTGTTGACCCACGTTGATTGGGGTTGACCCACCTTGACTGGTTCTACCCTGTGTTGACCCACGTTGACTGGTTCTGCCCTGGGGTTGACCCATGTTGACTGGTGTTGACCCACGTTGACTGGTTCTGCCCCATGTTGACCCACGTTGACTGATGTTACCCCATGTTGGTGCATGTTGACCCACGTTGACCGGTGTTGACCCACGTTGACTGATGTTACCCCATGTTGGTGGATGTTGACCCACGTTGACTGGTTCTGCCCCATGTTGACCCACGTTGACTGATGTTACCCCATGTTGGTGCATGTTGACCCACGTTGACTGGTTCTGCCCCATGTTGACCCATGGAGCAGCCCTGAGCAGCCCCGTTGCCCTCCTCAATTGCACTTGCAGTAGTAGGACCTGATGGCATCATTCCAGTTCCGGAAGAGCCCCCTTCGAACCTCCTGCAGCCTCGGGAAAGCTCCCGCCGAGAAGCTCTTTTTGTTCCCTTCTTTCCCAGCCCTGGACCACACCGTCAGCTCGCAACGCGTTCCCACCACCAACGAGGAAACTTCGCCAGCCCAACCCGTGGGCATGTAGGGAACGTCGGCACCTGGAGGCACGGCCAGCGAACTGCCGGCGCAGCATCGCTCGTAGTAAACGCTGTCCTTGGTGTAGAACTGAGCGCAGAGCCGCGTACCGTTAGCCGGTTTCAGATCGGCCGGGGTCGGGCATTGAGCCCCGCACACCGCCAGCACCGCCGCCAGCACCGCAACCAGAACCGCCGCCATCCCGTCGTGCCCTTCCCCGCATCCACCGCCCAAATATACCCGACCCCAAGGATGCGGGGGGGGGAGGAGCCTCCACGTGTTTGCTCCCACTCGATGTGCAACCCTCTCCTTCCTGGGAAGGGACCCAGCTGGCCAAGCCTGACCTCCCCCCATTTTCCCCCCCCCCAACCCCCCCGGGACCACCAACCCTGGGAGCGGACCCAGATGTCACCGCAAAGGGACGCGATGTCCCCCACCCCCCCCCATGCGAAAAGCCGCACCTGGGCCGTTCCCAGCCGTGGCGGGGGGGGCACAAGGCCGGGATCCGCCGTAACGGGGTGGGGGGGACGAGGCCAGGCTGCTGCCCACGTGTCCTTGACCCCCCAACCCCAATGACGGCAGCGGGTAATTAGCGGTAGGAAACAGCAGAGGGCGAGAAAAGAGGCGGGGGGGTGTTAAGCCACGCCCCTCATTTGCATAGTAATTAACCCAAGGCTTGCCCGGCCTTTGGCAACCCCCACCCCCCCCACCCCTCTGCTGTGGCCCCGCCTCTCATTTGCATATCGGGCGCGTTTGTGCCGGGGGGAGCGCCCACTTTCACCCCCCCCCCCCCCCCCTCCCCAAACAGAAGAGCGGTTCCCTCTGCGCTTCACACACAAAAGGTTTAATGGCCCCGGGTTGGGGGGGGCACAGGTTTTTAATGTAAAAACTTGTGTTAAACACTGCGGAGGGCCGGGAGGAGGAGGGGGGGGGGGGGGGGGGCCCGGGGGCGGCTGGTGGGGGGAGGTGGGCAACGATGGGGGTGGGAGGAAAAATGGGACTTTGGGAGGAGGGGAAGAAACGAGTCGAGGGGTGACTGGGGGGGGGGACAGATAGGGCATGGGAAGGGGGGGGTGGAAGGGGGGGCTGTCGCGGGGGGGGGGCCCGACCCCCGCGGGGTATCCAGACCAGCCAGATCGGGGGGGTGGGGGGGGGCTGCGGGGCTCGTGTCATCTGTGCAGACATTGCGGGGGCGTGCGCGGGGCCCCCCCGCCGCCACCCGGCCGAAGGCACCGCGGGGGGGGCCGGGCGCAACGTGTGTCGGGGTTGTTGGGGGAAGGGAGGGGGGGGGGGGGGGTGAGGAGGGGAAGCACCCAGGGGCGCCCCGGGGGGCTGGGGGGGAGGGGGGTACCGAGTGGGTGCGTATGGTGGGGGCACCCAAAGGTGCTGAGGCTGCACGGGGGCACCCATGGGTGTCCAGGTACCCCGGGGCACTGGGACCCGCGGTATCCGTTGGCACCCAAAGGTGCTGAGGGGCATCCGAGGGTGTATTTGGACCCCCCCCACGTGTTCACTGGCACCCAATACTGCGTTGGGGCACCCACGGGTGCAGAGAGCCCCCCCCCCTTTTCCCCTCCCCCTCCTCCAGTCGTTTTTAAGCCCCCGCAGCTCACCAGCACCTGGAGCCGCCTCCAGCACCCAGAGCTGCACCCATGGGTGCACCAGGACCCAGGGTGCATTCAGACTCCCAAAAGGTCCGCTGGCACCCAGGGGTGCAGCAGAGCACCTGAAGGCGCAGAGGGGCATCCGAGGGCACGCTTAGACCCCCCCGCCCCCCCCCCCCCCCCCCCAAAATCCACTGGCACCTATTGAAGCTGGGAGCACCCAAGGCTGCATTTGGGCACCCAAAGGTCCACCGGCATTCGAGGGCGGCAGAAAAACACCCCGCTCCTGCCTTCCAGCCCCTAAGGGCACCCAAAGACGCTCAGCGGAGCCGCTTTTGGCACCCTGGGGGCACCCCTAGAACCGCCTCCGGCGCCCCGGGGTGCCGCCCCCCACCTCCCCCCCCCCCGTCAGACGGTGCTCTCCAACATCCAGTGGGTGCTGCCGAAGGACGGGCGCAGCGCTGGCAGCGCGTCGGGCGCGTCGAGGCGAGGCAGCGATCCGTGCCGCCGAGTCCGGGCGCGCCGGGGAAGCTGTGACTGGGAAACAACGCACGGGAACCGCCGGGTGCGCTCAGAACCGGAGGAACCGGAGGAACCGCTAAAGGCTGCGGTGGAGGCGGTTCGGGTTCCGGTGCTCTGTGGGTGCCGTTGGTTTGCGAACAGACGCTGGCGACGGCGGCGGCGGGAGGACGGCGGGCGGCTTTGTAGCGAGCGGTGAGGATGAGGATGAAGACGAGGACGGAGGCGGCGATGGCGGCACCGATGACGATGATGACGGTGCCCCCCAGGAAATGGGGTCGGGGGGCGGCGCAGCCCGGGGTCCCCCCAGCGGTGGCGAAGCGGACGCAGCCCAGAGCCCGGGATGCGGGCGGTGCCGCGGTGCCTTCGGCGTAGAGAGCGGAGACGCAGAGGTCGTATTCGCGGCCGGCGGCCAAATCCCGCAGCACGAAACTCCGGCTGGACGGGGGCAGCAGCCTGCGGGGAAGAGCGGGGGGGTTGGAAAAGGTGTTGGGTGTGGGGGCAGCCCGATGTCCCCGCAATGCGCAGCGCTGCTCTGCGGCTCCACGCTGCCCCCGCGGCGTAAAGAGGCACGGCGCAGCTTCCTCGTGTGATGCTCTGCAAAACCACGCGGCTGCGTGCGATGCCGTGCAGCGCCGCGCGGCTCCGTGCAACGCTCTGCACGCCCCTGGGTCTGTGCGATGCCGTGCGATGCCGTGTGACACCATGCAGAGCCCCTGGGTCTGTGCAACGCCGTGTGACACCACGCAGAGCCCCTGGGTCTGTGCAATGCCGTGTGACACCACGCAGAGCCCCTGGGTCTGTGCAATGCCGTGCAATGCCGTGTGACACCACACAGCCCCTGGGTCTGTGCAATGCCGTGTGACACCATGCAGAGTCCCTGGGTCTGTGCAATGCCGTGTGACACCACGCACAGCCCCTGGGTCTGTGCAATGCTGTGCAACGCCGTGTGACACCATGCAGAGCCCCTGGGTCTGTGCAATGTGTCAAATCCGTGTGACACCTGCAGACCCCGGGTTGGCAATGCCGGGACAAACCAGCAAAGCCCCTGGGGCTTGCAAAGCGTGTGACCCAGCAGAGCCCCTGGGTCTGTGCAATGCCGTGCAATGCCGTGTGAACCATGCAGAGCCCTGTGACCCCGCAATCCCATGCAGCGACCCCACAAATCTCCCGTCCTGCGACTCCCAGGTTGGATGGAGCCCTGGGCAGCCTGGGCTGGTATTAAATGTGGAGGGTTTGATGGCCCTGCACATGGCGTGAGGGTTGGAGCTTCGTGATCCTTGAGCTCCCTTCCGACCCTGGCCATTCTGTGATTCCGTGACCCCCATGCAAAGCCCTACAGCACAGCGCTGCTCCGTGCAACACCCCCCCAGACCTGAGCCATGCTTTCAATGCCCTCGAGCAACACCTCGCAATGCATCACAGCTCTGTGCAACACCATGCAACGTCCCACAGCTCCGTGCAACACCCCGCACATCCGAGCAGCGCCGCAACGCACCACCCAACGCCATCAAACCCCACATCCCGCAGCCTAAATCCCCTTCCCCAACTTTCCGGAACCCTTCGCAACCCAAACCTGTAAACGAGCGAGTCGTCGATGGAGCTGTTATACTGGATCTGGAACATGCGCAGCCCAGGCACGTGGCGCTGCGGCAGCCAACGGATGCGCGCCGACGACGCCGTCAGATCCGCAGCCACGATGCGTCGCTCCGCACCCACCGACAGCGAGTCGTTGGCTCCAGCCCGCGCCATATCCGAAGGGCCGGGACCGGCCTGAGCTTCCCCATCCCCATCCCCGTGCCGGTTTGAGGCCCGAACGGCCCAGCCCGCCCACCTCAGCGTTTGCAGCGGCCCCTTCCCGGCGGCTTGGGGAGGCCACGCAGGGAAGGCCGCCGTGGTCGCCCAAGGTGGCCACCCGCAAGCTAAGGACCGTCGGCCCCCGGCCCGGACCGGTTCTGGCAACCAAAAGCCTCCCGTCGGGGCCCAAACCAGGTGGCAAGGGGCGGGGGTCCCCGGGGCGGCGAAAACCCAAGCGAAAGGTTGCCCTTCCAAGCCGGCGGCGGGGTCGGCGGCCGCCCCGCGATTGGGGGGGCCCGGGCAACGCCCAATTCCTTCCTCCGGCACGGCCCAAGGCAGGCGCCCGGCCACGGCGGGGCGAGGCGCAGCTCTCCACCGGCCGGGCCCGGCAAGCCGCCGAGCCACAGCAGCTCCAAAGTTGCAATGAAAGGGTTGCCCCCCCGGCCCTGGGGCCGGGGCCCCGGACCGGGGTAACGCCCGCGGGCGGTTGGGCCTCAAGGTTCAACCGGCCCAAACCGGGGCAAGCGGGCCAGCCCCGGCGGGACCCGCTCCCCAGCAGGTTGTGGTCCAGGTAGGGTGGCCAAACTTGGGCCTGGCCGGCCACCCCCGCCCCCAGGGCAGGGCCGGTAAGTTTTGTGGGAAGAAATCCAAATCCTCCACGGGGTTGGGCGGCCGGGGCGGGGAAAGAAAAGGCCGGGGTTTCGATGGCGGCCAGCTGGTTGTTGGCCAGGATGAGGTGCCGCAAGCTGGCCAAACCGCGCAGCTGCGGGCCGCTGAGCGCCGGCAAACGGTTTTGCCCCATTCCAGGGGCCAGCGCCCGCCAAGCCCCAGGTCACAAAACACCGGGCGGCCAAACGGGGCAGGCCTTTGCGCGACCCCGTCCGGTTTAACCCAAGGTTCCCTCATGTTTGGCGAAGGCGGGCGGACCCACCGGGACCATGAAGTTGTCGGCCCAACGCAGCTCCCACGGCTCCCGGTTCCGGGCCTTTGGGGGGCCAACCGGCCAGCAAGCCCCTTGCTTGGCCCCAACAGCAGGTGGGGCTGGGGGCGGCCGCGGGGCAGAGGCAGCGCGGGGGGCAACGCTGAGCCACCGCCCCCAGCACCACCAGCGGCACCAGCAGCTTCGCCATCCTGCACCGGCCTGGGGGTGAGACGGTGTGAGATGATCCCACGGTATCCCAGCTGGGAGCCCGTGATCCCATGGGTGATCCCGCACCCAACACTTTTTGTTTGATCCCATTTTATTGCCACTTTCCGTCAGGGTTTTATCCCATAATCCCATTTAAACAATTCCTGTGTGGATTCCCATTATTTCAAATCCTGCTTTATCCCAGGCATCATTCCCATGCAGGTTCCCCCATTGGGATTCCATAACCCATAATCCCCATAAACCCCTGTATATCCCACCCCAACCCATGTGGTTTTCCCATAATCCCAGGTAAGTATTCCCATTGTTCCCATGATGTCAATCCCCTGCTGATCCCAAGTGGTCATCCATTCACAGTCCCACATGGGACTCCATAATCCCAATTTAATCCCTATCCCATGTATATCCCACCACCCAACCCCATGTAATTTGATCCCATAATCCCCCGGTAAAAGTTTTCCCATCTGGCCCCGTGTGCCAATCCTGCAATGATCCCCAGTTGTCCATCCCATCACCGGTCCCCACAATGGGAACTCCCTAATCCCATAAACCCAAATCCCATGTATGAATCCTGCCACCCCCAACCCTATGTGTGTTATCCCAAGATGCCACGTGCCATGCAGGGGGGTGAACCCCATATAACCCAGGTAACCATTCCCATCTATCCCGTGATGGTCAATCCTGGCATGTCCCAGGTTGTCATCCCCTTCCAAGTCCCAGATGGGAACTCCCATAATCCCAATAATCCATAATCCCCTGTATTAATCCCCCCCAAACCCTAAGGGTGTGATCCCATTATGCCCAACGTTGCCATGCCGGGTGTGATCCCAAATCCCAGGTAAAAGCATTCCGTTGTGGTCCCATGATGTCAATCCTGCGGGATCCCAGGATCATCCCCTGCAAACTTCCCACATGGGATTCCTTAATCCCCATAATCCCATTATTATCCCACACCCAAACCCTATGTTTTGACCCTATCCCAGGTAAAGTATTCCCATCGGATTTCCCATGGAGGTCATCCCTGCATTATCCCAGGTGTTTCATCCCATTCCAAAATCCCCAGATGGGGACTCCATAATCCCATAATCCCAAAACCCATGATATCCCACACCCAACCCCATGTTGTGTGATCCCATAACCCAAAGGTTAAAGATTCCCATGTATCCCATGTGGCCCAATCCTGCCATGACCCAGTTTTCATCCCAACACGGTCCCCACATGGGACTCCATAATCCCATAAATTCCCATAAATTTTCCATGTTATGATCCCCACCCAACCCTATGTGGTTGATTCCCATTAGCCCCGTTGCCGTGCCAGGGGTTGGAAATTTTTTTCCCATTAAATCCCAAGGTAAAAGCATTCCCACTGACCCGTGATGTCAACCTTGCATATCCCCGGTGTCATCCCATGCACGGTCCCACATGGGATTCCATAATCCCATAATCCCATGTATGATCATGCACCCAACCCTATGTGTGTGATCCCATAATCCCAGGTAAAGCATTCCCATCTGATCCCGTGATGTTAATCCTGCATGATCCCAGGTGTTATCCCATGCAACATGGCATTCCATAATCCCCATGGTCCCACATGGGATTCCATAATCCCATAATCCCATAATCCCATGTATGATCCCACACCCAACCCTATGTGTGTGATCCCATCTGATGCCACGTGCCATGCAGGGTGTGATCCCCATATAATCCCAGGTAAAGCATTCCCGTGTGATCCTGTGATGTTAATCCTGCGTGATCCCAGGCAGCATCCCATGCACGGTCCCACATGGGATTCCATAATCCCATAATCCCATAATCCCATGTATGATCACGCACCCAACCCTATGTGTGTGATCCCATAATCCCAGGTAAAGCATTCCCATCTGATCCCATGATGTCAATCCTGCATGATCCCAGGTGTCATCCCATTCACAGTCCCAGATGGGACTCCATAATCCCATAATCCCATAATCCCATGTATGATCCCGCACCCAACCCTATGTGTGTGATCCCATATGATGCCACGTGCCATGCAGGGTGTGATCCCATAATCCCAGGTAAAGCATTCCCATGTGATCCCATGATGTCAATCCTGCGTGATCCCAGGCATCATCCCATGCACGGTCCCATAATGGATTCCATAATCCCATAATCCCATGTATGATCACGCACCCAACCCTATGTGTGTGATCCCATAATCCCAGGTAAAGCATTCCCATCTGATCCCGTGATGTCAATCCTGCATGATCCCAGTTGTCATCCCATGCACGGTCCCACATGGGATCCCATAATCCCATAATCCCATGTGAAATAAACCCCGTAATCCCATGTATGATCCCACACCCAACCCTATGTGTGTGATCCCATATAATCCCAGGTAAAGCATTCCCATCTGATCCCATGATGTCAATCCTGTATGATCCCAGGCAGTCATCCCATGCACGGTCCCACATGGGATCCCATAATCCCATAATCCCATGTGAAATAAACCCCGTAATCCCATGTATGATCCCACACCCAACCCTATGCGTTGATCCCATATGATACCACGTGCCATGCAGGGTGTGATCCCATAATCCCAGGCACAGCGTTCCCGTAGTGATCCCATAATTAGTGATCCCAGGCATCATCCCACGCCCGTGATCCCACCATCCCATAATCCCACGTGCAATAATCCCACCATCCCATAATCCCACGTTGCAATATATCCCACTGCCACTCATATCCCAAACCGGCAATAATCCCTCATCCCTAATAATCCCACGTGCAATAATCCACGCATCCCCATAATTCCCACGTGCAATAATCCCACCATCCCATAATCCCACGTGCAATAATCCCACCATCCCATAATCCCACGTGCAATAATCCCACCATCCCATAATCCCACGTCCAATAATCCCACCATCCCATAATCCCACGTGCAATAATCCCCCGTGTGACCCCGTAACCCTTTGCGTGATCCCCTCTGATCCAATCTGTGGTTCCCACTGCAATCCCACAGCGACCCCAAAAGCTCCGTACCTCCTCTCACAGCTCCATCTTCATCCCCACCGGGTGCTGCCACAGGGCCTGCGGGACAGGGGATGAACCAGTACGGACCAGTACACACCAGTACATCCCAGTACGCCTCTCTACATCCCAAAATGACTCAGAAACAGCACAGAAAAACCCAGTATAATCCAGTATATTCCAACACGACCCAGTATGGCCCGCTAAGGGTCACAGCCCAGTACAAGTCACAGCACTGCAGGATGGCCCAGTATGGCCCAGTATGGCCCAGTATGGTCCCAGCACAAACCAAAATGGTCCCAGTGTGGGCCAATGTTGCCCAGGATGATCCAATGCAGCCCAGTATGGCCCAGTATAAACCAACAGAGCCCAGACCTAAGCCCAGCACAGCCCTGTCCAGCCCTGTGTAAACCAGTATGACCCAGTATAAGTCCTACACAACCCAGTACGGCCCAGCACAGCTCAGTAAGACCAGTACCACCCAGTAAGGCCCAGCAGAACCCAGTATGCCCCAGTAAGACTGAGCACAGCCCAGTACAGCCCTACCAGCACAACCCAACACTGCCCAGTATAACGCAATGGGACCCAGCACAACTCCAAAGAGCCCAGTACAGCCCAGTATGGCCCAGTATAGCCCAGTAGCCCAGTATGGCCCAGTAGTAGCCCAGTACAGCCCAGTATGGCCCAGTACAGCCCAGTTGTAGCCCAGTACAGCCCAGTATGGCCTAGTTGTAGCCCAGTATGGCCCAGTATGGCCCAGTATGGCCCAGTTGTAGCCCAGTATGGCCCAGTATGGCCCAGTAAGGCCCAGTACGGCCCAGTTGTAGCCCAGTACAGCCCAGTATGGCCCAGTATGGCCCAGTATGGCCCAGTTGTAGCCCAGTACAGCCCAGTATGGCCCAGTACAGCCCAGTATGGCCCAGTACGGCACAACGCAGAACTCAGCACAGCCCAGTAAAGAAAGTCCAATATTACACCAGTATAACTCAACATCCCAGCCCAGCACAACCCAGTACAGCCCAGTAAGGCCCAGTAGGGAGCAGAACACTCCAGTAAGGCTCAGCACAGCCCAGTACCTCCCAGTACCACCCAGTACAGAACAGTGCTGCTCAGCAGGGTCCGGCACAGCACAGCAGGTCCCAGTATCTCCCAGTATAGAGCAGCACAACCCAGTATTACCTAGCAAAGCCTAGCAGAGCCCAGTAGGTTCCAGTACTGCCCACTATAACCCAGTTCAGCCCAGTACCACCCACTATAGCCCTGTATAGCCCACTGCTGCCCAGTACAGCCCAGCAGGGACCAATAGGTCCCAGTATAGCCCAGTATAGCCCAGAACATCCCAGCAAAGCCCAGTATCACCCAGTATAGCCCTGCATGGCCCACTGCTGCCCAGTACAGCCCAGCAAGGACCAACAGGTCCCAGTATAGCCCAGTATAGCCCAGCACATCCCAGCACAGCCCAGTACCACCCAGTATAGTCCCTATCTAGCCTGTTGCTGCCCAGTACAGCCCAGCAGGGGCCAACAGGTCCCAGTATAGACCAGTATAGAGCAGCACATCCCAGCACAGTCCAGCATCACCCACTATAGCCCTGTATGGCCCACTGCTGCCCAGTACAGCCCAGCAGGGGCCAATAGGTCCCAGTATAGCCCAGTATAGCCCAGCACATCCCAGCACAGCCCAGTATAGCCCTGTATAGCCCACTGCTGCCCAGTACAGTCCAGCAGGGGCCAATAGGTCCCAGTATAGCCCAGCACAGCCCAGCACATCCCAGCACAGCCCAGTACCACCCACTATAGCCCTGTATAGCCCACTGCTGCCCAGTACAGCCCAGCAGGGGCCAATAGGTCCCAGTATAGCCCAGTATAGCCCAGCACATCCCACCACAGCCCAGTATAGCCCTGTATGGCCCACTGCTGCCCAGTACAGCCCAGCAGGGGCCAACAGGTCCCAGTATAGCCCAGTATAGAGCAGCACATCCCAGCATCACCCACTATAGCCCTCTATGGCCCACTGCTGCCCAGCACAGCTCAGCAGGGGCCAATAGGTCCCAGTATAACCCAGTACAGAGTAGCACAGCCCAGTACCACCCAGTACTGCCCAGTAAGGCCCAACACAGCCCAGTACAGCCCAGCAGGGGCCAATAGGTCCCAGTATAGCCCAGCACAGCCCAGTACCACCCAGTACTGCCCAGTAAGGCCCAACACAGCCCAGTATAAAGCATCACAGCCCATCGTTGCCCAGTAGGCTCTGGTACCAGCCCAGTATAACCCAGTACTGCCCAGTATAGTCCAGCACACCACAATACAGCCCAGCACCACCCAATAAGGCCCAACACGGCCCAGTACCACCCAGTACCACCCCGGTACGGCCCGGTACGGCCCGGTACCACCCAGCCCGACCCATCCATCCCCCCGCTCCCCCCATCCATCCCCGCATCCCGAGGTTCCCTCCCCCTCCCCGAGGTACCTGGTTGAGGGCTCAGCCCACGGCCACTCCCATCGCGGCTCCGGGCGTTCGGGGCCCGTTCAGGCCTCGCCCCGGCGACGACCCATAGACGGAGGCGGCCCCGGTCCGGCGGGGCGGGGAATGACGGCTGGTGGCGGTGCGGGCGGAGCGGGATGGGCCCGCCGTGCCCGGAGCCGGCCCAGGGCCGCCGCTCGGAGCCGCAGCGCCGCCGGGGCGGGGCGGGGCGGGGCGGGGCGGAACGGGGCGGGGCGGGGCGGGGCCGCTTTCCCGCACCGGGGGTCCCGCACGGTGCGCGGGGCCGCGTGGACGGCAGCACCGCGCGACGGCTCCGCGGCGGCCGAGGCTCCGCCCCCCGCGAGACCCACGCCCACCGCGGAGCCCGCCCACTTTCCCTTATAGACCACGCCCCTCCGTTAGGCCACGCCCCCGCAGCGCTCGGCGTGACCGCGGGTGGGGGGCGGAGCTTGCGCAAGGGGCGTGGCCGCGCGTACCGCCCCGCCCCTCCGCCGGCTCCATCCCATTGGCAGCACCGCCGTCCAATGAGAAATCGGGGCGGGGCGGAGGGGGCGGGCAAACCTCTGGCGGATGTTGCCTCCCAGCCGTAGCGCGTTTTCATTGGCCGCAGCCGCGAGGGCAGCGGAAGAGGCGGGGCGAAGGCGGGAGGCGCATGCGCGGTGGCGCGGTGACGCACCGTGCGTGCCGTGCGCGTTGACGTTGCGCGGCGGCGACGGCGCCTGTGAGCGCAGCTGCGGTGGCGGCGGTGAGTGCGGAGCCGGGCCCGGGCTTCGGCTTCTCCGCCCTTCCGGATCCTCGGGCCGGGCTGCGGCCTTTCTTCGCGGCCTACGCTTCCTTACCGCTCCGGTTGCGGCCTATCCCGGATCGGGCCTCGCGTGATCGCTCCCCGGTGCCGCCTCCGCCCTCGGGCTGGGCCCCGCCGCCCCGGAGCTGCCCCGCTCCCCGCGTATCTCCGCTCCCATCTCCCCAAAGCGTTCGACCGTCGGTGGTGCCGGGCCTTGAGCTGCTCCCGTTCCTTTTCCCGTTGCCATTCTCAGCCCGTTTTCTCCCTAGGCGTCTCCGAGGTTCTCTCTGTGCACCGACGGGACCCGACCGCAGCCCTCGGGGCCTCCAACCCACCCCATGCCCGCGCCGGCCCCGGGGGCCACCGAGAGCGACTTCAGGCCCCTTCGCGGCCCCCGCGCTGCCGCCATGTGAGGGGGGGGGCACGGCCGGGCCCGTGTTTTCCCCCCCCTTCCCCCTCCCCCGTCGTTGCCCCCCCTACTCGCCATGATGTTCCGGGACCAGGTGGGGATCGTGGCCGGTTGGTTTAAAGGTTGGAACGAATGTGAGCAAACCGTGGCGTTGCTTTCGCTGCTGAAGCGTGTCACCCGCACCCAGGCGCGCTTCCTGCAGCTCTGCCTCGAGCATTCCTTGGCCGACTGTGCTGACATCCACCTCCTCGAGGCTGAGGCCAATAGCGCCGGTGAGTGGGAGCTTCCCTCCCCCAGCTCTGAGTTGCCCCTTTTTGGCCCGGGCAGCTCTCGGTGCGAGGCTCGGGATGCCCTTTGCTGTGGGTCTGGGTGGCCAAATGGGCTCTCGGTGCAATTAGTGGGTGGTGAGCTTCCCGTTCTGCGCGGTGTGAGGTGAGGGGTCCCTCTCTTTCTCCAGGATTCCACACCTCCTGCTGCTCCCCGGGGGGGTGGTTGAGGTGCTGTCGTTATCCTTGGAAGGTTTTGCCCCCTCGCTGTCGTCACGCTGGGGAATATCCCCCTCTTGCTCTCCCCTAACCTACTGCTCCTTCGTCCTTCCCCAGCTGCCATCAGTCAGTGGCCACAGGAGCCAGCAGAGGCAGCAGTGGCCCTGCTGCTGGCCCACCTACCCCTGTTGCAGCCGGGCAATGCGGCTGCCAAGGCTGAGTACATGAAACGGCTGCAGAAGGTGCTGGCTTACGCCATCGAGAGCAACCGATGCGTGGAGGAGAGCCGACAGCTCCTTTCCTATGCCCTCATCCACCCTGCCACCACCCTGGATGACCGCAGTGCACTGGCCCTGTGGTTGGGCCACTTGGAGGAACGTTTGGCCGGAACCCCGCAGCCACCACGTCCCCCTCCTCGCCCTGATGCTGCACCCCCCCCACCCCGCCGTGCCCCCCACGACTGGCCTGAGCACGGACCCCCTGAGATCGGGCCTCCCTGGCCTGAAGCAGCTCCCCGGGAAAATGGCCACCCCCCTTTTCACCCCTCCAGCAGTGGCAATGGCTTGGGGGGCACAGGTGAGTAGGGCTGGGGGGGGGGGCAGTGCAAGGGGTATGTGGGAAAGAATAACTGAGCTGCGGGGGGGTGGGGAGGCATGGGGAACTGGAAGGGGTTCTGAAGAGACGAGGTGGGGTGACTGGAGAGGGTAAAAGGGGTGTGGGGGGCCTGAGTGTTTAAGGTGGGGGTTGGGGGGAGGGAGAATCGGGATGGGGGGAACGCAAAGGGGGGAGGAGGGTGATGGAAATAAATCTGGGAGGATGCGGGAGGTAAAGAGGACAATGGGGACCAGAAAAGGGACTAAAGGAAATACGGGGCTGGAATAAGGGGACTGGAGGAGGGTGGGGGGAGGGGGTGGGGGGTGGGACCTGGACCCAACAGCCGCCTCTCCGCAGCGCTGCCCTGCCAGCTGCACCCCAGCCCACTGAAGCGTTCCCTGTCGCTGGTGCCTGGCAGCCCCCAGGGGGGCAGCGGTGAATGGCCAGGGGGGGGCGAGGAGCCAGGGCCCCCTCGCACCCCCTTCGGCGACCACGCGCCCCTCTCACCCCAGAGCAGCGTGGCCTCCTCGGGCAGTGAGCAGACCGAGGAGCCCACCGGTGGCCGCAACACCTTTCAGGAGGATGGCAGCGGCATGAAAGGTTGAAGGGGGTGTTCTTGGGGGGTGGGAGGGGGGGGACGGGGAAGGGAAATGCGGAGATGGGGTGCTGTTGCCACCTCACCTCTCCAAATCGTGCTTCCCCCCCCTCCCTCAGATGTCCCCTCTTGGCTGAAGAGTCTGAGGCTCCACAAGTACGCAGCCCTCTTCTCCCAGATGACGTACGAGGAGATGATGACGCTGACAGAACATCACTTGGAGTCACAGGTGAGCCATGCTGCCCTGCATCCTCTTCTCCCCCCCCCTTTCATCCAATCTCCATCCCCCAAGCTTAGGACGTGCCTCACGTTCCCTGCTGGTCCCTCCTTGTCACTGCAGAACGTCACCAAGGGCGCAAGGCACAAGATTGCCCTCAGCATCCAGAAGCTGCGGGAGCGGCAGAGCGTTCTCAAAGCACTGGAGAAGGTGAGCGGGGGGTGGCTTTGTGCCCCCTGTTACCCCCCCCCAGTGGTGGCTTCTGTTTGCTCTAGATTTTCCTCACCCTCTGTGTCCCCAATTGTGGCATTGGTCTCGCCCACATTCACGTAGCTGGGGGGGGGTGGCAGGGGGGTTGTTGTCCCTGATGATCTCAGATGCTTTTTGTGCCCCTTCAGTGTTTCCAGGGCTATTTGGTTGCCCCGTGTCCCTCCCTATGATAATTGTTTGCCTCTACGTCCCTGCAGGACATCTTGGAAGGTGGGAACCTATGGACAGCATTGCAGGAGCTGCAGCAGATCATGGTGACGCCCATCAAGGCCTTCAGGCCCCCACCTGCCCCCCCTGCTAATGGAGCACATGATGGGGCTCCCCCAGGGGCTGCCGATGCCTTTGCCCCCCACCCAGCTGCCGACACTGAGGCCCCTGCAGCCCCCGTCCCTGATGGAGACATCCCAGGGCAGTTCACTCGTGTCATGGGCAAAGGTGGGGACCCCAATTCTGTGAGGTGGGCTGCTGTGGGGGGGAGCACCGTGCCCTGGCCCCACTGACATGTCCCCCCCCCATCCCCCAGTCTGCACCCAGCTGCTGGTGTCACGGCCAGATGAGGAGAACATCACGAGTTACCTCCAGCTCCTTGAGAAGTGCCTGAGCCACGAGGTAGGATTGAGCTTTGGGGTCTGGGGAGGGGCGCAGGACCTTGCATTTCATCCCACCCACCTCATGGCCTCCCCTGCACCCGCAGGCGTTCACAGAGACGCAGAAGAAGAGGCTCTTGTCTTGGAAGCAGCAGGTCCTGAAGCTGCTCCGCGCCTTCCCCAAGAAGGTGCCACTTGATGGCCAGGGCTACCGGCCTCCCAAAGGGTAGGAGGGCTTGTGGGGGGGCCTCAATTCTACGTGGACCTCACCCCAACGCCCGCTTTGTTCCCCTCGGTGCCTTATTCACCCACCCTGGGATCTCCAACTCCTGAATTTTCCCTTACTTGTATCCCCCTGGGAGCCTGGAACCCCCCACCTCGATGTTCCTCTGTCCCCTGTGCTCCCTCTGCCCCTGGGTGTGAGTTCTCAAGCTGCTCCTCTGCCTCCTTCTGTCCTGTAGATGCCCCATTTTCCACCTGAAGGGTTTAAAGACTCTCACTCTGGGTGGAGTCCTGGTTTCCCAGTGCCTTTTCTGGGGGAGCAGGGCTGGGGGGGGGGAAGCAGGGGGGTTGGGGATGCTGTCCTGTTCCCTCTCCCTCACTTTGTTTCTCTCCTGCCCTGCAGCTGGGGCTTTGGCTCCAACTCACTCCCCATAGCTGGCTCTGTGGGAGGGGCGGGGGGGCGGCGGGGGCAGCGCCCCTTTGCGTTGCCCCCCCGTGCGCTGCCCCCCGCCCGCATGGGGTTGCTGGGCCCTGCTGGGGGGGGTCCTACCCCACGACCTCCCCTCGGTGCCACCCCCCTTGGAGCTCAAGGACGCCAGGTGAGCGATGGTGACGCGGTTCGGGGTGGGAGGGGCTCGTGGTGTGGACGTCGTGGGGTTGATGGTTTAAAGCAGGAGCGTGGAAATTAAGAACCCATTAAGAAGGGCGATGGGGTCCTGGGGAATTGGGGTGGTTTTTGGGGAGGGTCCTGCAATGGGAACCACATCTGGATGTGCAGGGTGTTATTGCCAGGCGAGGGGGTTTCATGGTTGGGGGAGAGCATTGCTGCTCCCCCCCCCCTGGCGGGCCCCCTTGGTTTTCTCCTCCTCCTCATTTCTGCATCATCCCCTGGATGAGGAGGATGTCACTGCCAGGTGGTGGGGGGGGGGGTCTTTTTCTTCACATTTGGGGGAGGTGTCCTGTAGATAGGAGGGGGTCAGAGGAGCCTCCTGGATGCTGGGATCTTTATGGGGGTGCCTTTTTTTTTTTTTTTTGCCACCCTCCCCTCCCCTACTACCTTATCTTACCACTTGCTCTCCTCATCCACCAGAGCCTGTGGTTCAGCAGCGGGGGGGCTGGGGGTGCCCCGGGGAGCCGCAGCGTGGTGCAGCGCACCCACTCGCTGCCCGTCCACACCTCACCCCAGGCCCTGCTTGCCTTCCCCCAGGGTAAGTCCAAACTGAACCTTGGGGTTGGGGGGGGGAACAGCATCACATGCTCTCACCCCCCGCCCCTTTTTTCCTTCCTTCCTTCCCCCCCTGCCTCTCGTTTTTCCTTCCTTCCCTCCTTCCCCCCCCTGTTTTTCTTCTTCCTTCCTCCTTCCCCCGCCCACGTTTTTTCCTTCCGGGCCCCCCCCCCCACTTTTTCCTCCCCTCCCCCCCCAACCCTGCCCCGCCCCTCCCCCCACCCCTTTTTTTTTCCTTCCTTCCCTCCTCCGCCCCCCCCCCCCTTTTTCTCTTCCGCCTTCCCCCCCCCCCCCCCCCCTTGCCCCCCCCCTTTCCCCCCCCCCCCCCCCCTTTTTTTCCTTCCTTCCCTTCCCCCCGCTGTTTTTTTTTCCTCCTTCCCCTTCCCCCCCCCCCTTTTTTTTTCCTTCCTTCCCCTTCCTTCCCGCCCCTTTTTTTTTTCCTTCCTTCCTTTCCTTCCCCTTTCTTCCCTTTCCCCTTTTTTTTTCTTTCCCCTTTTCCTTCCTTTTTTCCTTCCTTCCCCCCCCCGCTTTTTTTTTCTTCCTTTTTTTCCCCCCCCCCTCCTTTTTTCCTTCCTTCCCCCCCCCTTCTTCCTTCCCCCCCCCCCCCCTCCCCCCCCCGCTGGTCCCTCCCGACGGCCTTGTCCCCCACCGGTAGCCTGTGCCTGCAGAGGAGCACGGCTTGGGGGAACCCAGGGTGGGTTGGGGAGACGGAAGAGGGGGGGGGGGCGGGGGGGGGGGAGGAGGAGGAGGGAGAAGGGGGGGGGTGGGGAGGCAGGGGAAAATTTCCCCAAGGCCCCTTTCCCATCTCCCCGCACCGCTGGCACTCAGGGAACAACCTCAACCATCTGACGGCCCTGCCCCTACCGCGGGGGTGCTGCACCCATTGTTACCCCCCCCCCTCCTCCTCCTCCTCCTCCTCCCCCCTCCTTACCCCCCCCCCACCTCTGCCGCTGGACCTTGGGACCCACCCTGGGGGGCCCCCCGGTTTGGGGGGGGGGGGGTGGGGGGAAATGGGGGGGAAATGGGGGAATTCCCTCCCTCCTTTATCCACTAAGGCCAGGTTGGGGGGCACATTCCTAATCCCTGTACAACCAAGGGGGGCTCCTGGGGCCAATGACTTTGCTGGAGGGGGGGGGGGGGGAAGGTGGGGGTGGGGGGGCACGCGTGTGCAGGGCGTGTGAACACTACAGGGGCTGCACGTGGGGGCGGGGCTCTCCTGGCCCATTTTCAGTTGAGTTTTTGTGCGTTTAACATTTTTTTTAATAATCCCCTATTTTTTTTTTGTTTTGTTTTTTTGTTTTTTTTTTTTGTCGTTGTTGTCGTTCTTTATCTTTATTATTATTATTATTATTATTATATTAATATTATTTGCCCCGGCAAGAGCAGCTCCCCAAGGTGGTGGGGGGAGGAGGACGGGGGGGGGGGGAAGGGTTGGGGTGGCGTGTCACTGTGTCCCCCCCTTTGCCCTGGGAGGAATGGGGAAATGACACACACCCCCCTCATTTAGGTACACGTTGATACCCCAGGGAAAAATGGGTGGCCCTGGCACCTCTTGCCCCCCCCCCCCCCTTTTCCCCCCCCCTTTTTGCCCCGGTCGGTACAGCCTCCCCTTTGTACACGTAGCGCCACGGCCCTCGAGATAGAAACGTTATTTTAGATACATTTTATTATGAATAACTTTTGTTATGACTATGGCTGGTAACCATGACTACGTTATTAAAGATAAAAATAAAATAAAATTAAAAAAAAAAAAACAAAAAAAAAACCAACCACCCCAACCACACCCCCATCACCTTTTTCCGCCCTACGTGGCGGGGGGTTGAGGGGGGGGAATGGGGCACAGATTCTCCCCCCCACCCCAGCATCAGTCGCTGGAGGAGTCAGAGGCTTCACTGGGGCTCTCATCATCTGAAGCTTCGCTGGGGCTGAGCCGAGGGCTGCGGGGTGGCCCCCCCTCACTGCCTCCACCTTCTGACTCTTCCTCCTCGTCGTCGTCATCTTCATCCTCATCATCATCACTGCCAAAGATCTCTTCCTGATCACGGGCAGCGCGGGCGGCATCGCTGCCCCCCCGGCGGGCCCCCCTGGCTTCCTCCTCCTCTTCATCTTCTGCTTCATCCTCGCTGCGGGCTGAACCTCCCTGCTCACTGCTGCTGGCACCAGAGCCTTCAGCCTCCTCTTCTTCATCACCGCTTGCTGCTCCCTCGCTCTCGCTGCCTTTCTCCCGCTCTTCATCTAGGGAGAGAGATCAGAGAGAGCGAGCCATCAAGGCAGGCACCCCCCCTCCACTCCCCCCCCCCCATAAGGAATGCCCCCAACGCTGCTCACCTGAGCCTGGTGCCTCCTTCTCAGCCTCCATCTCTTCCTCCTCCTCTTCCTCAGGCTCGTGGTTCTCCAGCTGCGCCCTCCGTGCCTCCTGCAGAGGAAGAGAAACTCAGCTGCCCCCTGCGAGGGGTGGGGGGGGACGGGAGGGGGACAGAAGGTGGGAGGTATCCCAAAAGGTCAGGGGGGGCTGCTGGGGGGGGGGGGTCATACTTGTGCTTCCAATTCCTTCTCATTCATGTCACGGTGCTTCACCACCAGCACTGCATTGGTGCCTGACTGCACCCCTGCCCGCGCTCTCCGCTTGCTCAGCCGCACCCTGAGGGGCAGAGGGGGTCAGGCAGCCCTGTTTTGACTCCTGAAGAGCCTTTGCAAAGGTGAGGACTTCCAAACTCACCTGGTCTCCAACTCGTTGTAGTAAACACCGTCACCCTCCCGGAAGATAAAAAAGTAGTTCTCCTCATAGCCCTTGCTGGCTTTGTTTTTCACGTTCCAGTTGTACTCACGTGCAATCTTGTAGTCGTATCTGGTGAGGGAATACAGGTCAGGAGGCAAGAATTAACTGGAACGGTACGACCTCCCCCTCCAAACCATCCCTCTCTGCTGCCAGACCATCCCCTCCCTCCTTCTTTCAGAGCATCTCCACAAAAAAATCCGTAGGACGCTCTTGATCTGTGTTCTGCAAGTCTGTAAGGTGCCCCCCTCCACCCTTTTAAGGGCTCCCCCAAGCCCACTCCCCTCATACACGTCCTCGGGGGCGTAGTCCATCTCCTCCTCCTGGTCCCTCTTTCGTTTGCGTAGCGTCTCCTCCACGGGAAGGAAATAGGCCACAAACTGGTTCCCCTCCTCGTCCATCATTCCCCTGTGGGCAGGAAAATGTTAACTCAGCCGTAGGGGGCAACCGTCATCCAGCTCCTCAGCCCTTGTGGTCCGTCTGTATCCTATTCACCTGATCATGGCCTGGGACATCATTTCCAGCGCTGCGGCGCCGCTCGTGTCCTTCGGCGCTGGATCCGAGTCAAAGATGACTTGGGCACAGGGATTGATCCACATCTGGGGCAGGGAAAAAAGCAGAAGTGGGTGGGGCCACAATGAACAGCCCCCCATTCCCTCCCTAAACACCTCACGCACCCCTCTGTGCACCCCTCACCGTACCTTGAAGTCGGGGAAGACGGGCATGACCTCGATGGGGGTGACGCGAGGTTTGCTGTAGTGCTGTGTGATCTGAGGGGAGAGGGGGCGGGGGGAGAATCGCACAGGATGGGGTCAAGATGGCCCCCCCCTCTACTCCCAAAAGCAGGGTGGGAGACCCCAAGCCACCCCCATCCCCCAATCCCTTCTCACCGCTTTCTGAGCATCTTCAAAAGTCTTCTCGATGGCAGCGATTTGGCTGTCGCGGTCTTTGTAGATCTCTTCTTCTGTGAACTGTTGTTTCACTGAGACTCCGATCCTGGGTAGGGATGGGCACAGAGGCAGTGGGGGAGGTTCGGGGGGGGGGGGGGGAATCAGGAGGTTGTGCCCCTCGTGTGCCCTCCTTCAGACTCACTTGACCTCGGGTTTCTCGTTGGACACGCCGTAGCGGTTGAACTCGGTGGAGATGTACTCGGTCTTTCGCATCCATGGCACCACCTTCGCGTGCTGCTGTGACCTGGGCCACGGGTGGGGTGTGTGACAGAGGGTTCTTCCAAGGATTTGGGGGGAGATCCGTTCCCCCACCGGTTCCACGAAGGGCCTGGATACGCCGTTACCTCTTAGAGCTGGTGGGTGCCTGGATCTCCTCCTCCAGCAGCTTCTCATCCGCCGGGTCCAGGAGCACTACCAAAGAAATCCTCCAGTATCTCCCCAGCGTTGGGTCCCCTCTGCCTCCCACCAAGGGGCAGGGACACCCCTAAGGGTTGAGCTCACCACCAGGGTCGATGCGGTAGGTGTCGGGGTTGATGAGGTCGATGGTGACGCCCAGGTCGGGCTCAGTCAGCAGGTCGTGCTTGTGCTGCTTCTCCAGAGACGTGGCCTTGTACTGCACGAACCTGGAGGGCGTGACGTAGAATCACAGAATCACCAAGGTTGGAAAAGACCTACGAGATCACCCATCACCAATAGTTCTCACTAATCCACGTCCCTCAACACAAAATCCAAACGTTCCTTGAACGCCTCCAGGGTCGGTGACTCCACCACCTCCTTGTGCAGCCCATTCCAGTGCTTGACCACTCTTTCAAATAAGTAATATTTCCTAATGCCCAGCCTAAATCTCCCCTGGCGCAGCTTGAAGCCATTCCCTTTAGTCTTATCGCTGTTAAACGAGAGGCTGACCTCCAGCTCACTACAACCTCCCTTCAGGTAGTTATTGAGAGCAATAAGCTCTCCCCTGAGCCTCCTCTTCTCCAGACTGAACACTTAACAGCTCCTTCAGCCACTCCTCATGAGGCCTGTGCTCCAGACCAGCTTTGTTGCCCTTCTTTGAACCCGCTCCAGGGTCTCAATGTCTTTCTTAGTCATAGATCAGAGTACTGGCAGTCACAGAATGGCCAGGGTTGGAAGGGACGCTCAAGGATCACGGAGCTCCAACCCCTGCCACGTGTAGGGCCACCAACCTTCCACGTTTCACACCACACCAGGTTGCACAGGGCCCCATCCAACCTGGCCTTGAACACTTCCAGGGATGGACGGGGCATCCACAGCCTCTCTGGGCAGCTGTTCCAGCACCTCACCACTCTCACAGCAAACAACTTCCCCCTCACATCCAACCTCAATCTCCCCACCTTCAACTTCAAACCATTTCCTCTTGTCTTGCTGTTATCTCCCCTTTCAGAGAGTGAGGAGTTGTCAAGAGCCGTTTGCAACACAAAAGCCACGTGCCATAACAGAAGTTCGCTTGCAGCGACCCTCTTCAACCCCTGGATCACAGCCTGCTGCAGGTTTTGCACACATCGACCCAACAAGACCCCAAAACTGAACACATTACCCGAGGTGCGACCTCACCAGAGCTGAGCACAGGGGGACGATCAATTCCCTGCTTGCAGCCCTGTTTCTGACGTCGTCGACACGTCCCAGGACCGCCCCCAGAACCCGAAATTCCTTTCTAAACAACCCGGGACCCCACCGCCTCCATTATTACCCCCAGCTTACCGGTTCTGGTCGAAGGGGTAGGTGATGAACTTGGGGTCGAAGGGGATGTCGGGGAGGCTGTTGCAGTATTTCACCCGGCACACCACGCCCGACCTGCAGGCAGCGCTGTCAGCGAGGGGGGAGGGGGGGAAACCGAGACCCCCTTGGATTCCCCTTTAGGAAACCGAGCCCCCCCTCACCTCTCTGGCAGCGTTCGGTGGGAGCTGGGCCTGTGGGGAGACAGAGGGGATGGGGGGGAGGGGGGGTGAGGGGAGAGCCTCGCAGCCCTCTGACGTCACGCCCCTCGCTCGTGACGTCACAGCCGTGACGTACCGGTGACCCGGCTCCTCCCGCTGCGCCTGCGTCTGGATGGTCGGCGCCATGACGGTGCCGGGAGGCGGCGACGGCCCTGCGCAGGCACCGAGCTGGACAGCCGCAACCGGAAGCGAAAGGAAGACTTCCGGTAGGTGAGAGGGCCCTCGGGTGTGACGTCACTTCCGGGCGCGCGGTGGGGGGGGGGGAGGGCGCGCGAGGCCGACTGGGAGCGGAAGTGAAGGGAACAGCGGGAAAATGGCGGCGCCCTCACAGCCACCGCCGGGACCGCAAGCCGCGCCTGCGCCGCCGCCGCTGTCCGCCGCTCCCGGACCTGGACAAGGAGCGGGACCGGGCCCGCCGCTTCCGGCGCAGGTGGCGGCCGCGCAGGCGCAGGACTTCGACCCGGTGCAGCGATTCCGGTTGCTCATCCCGCAACTGAAGGAAAGCCTGCAGGTAGGCGGGGCCTGGCGGTGTGGGGCGGGGCCTGGCGGTGTGAGGCGGGCGAGCCGCTCGCGGGGCGTTGGGAGGGACGGACGAATCCGGGGTCGACGGTTTGGGATCCCGCCTTACGTGACCCGCTGTGCTCCCCTCGCAGACGCTGATGAAGGTGGCGGCGCAGAACCTGGTGCAGAACTCCAACATCGACAACGGGCAGTGAGTGAGCCCGGCAGGGTGCTCACCTACAGACCCCCAATCCCATCCCAGCACCCCCCTCCCCCCCTCCCCAAGACCCCCCACCGGTTTCTCTCGGTCCTACCCAAACTCCCCAGGCTCCTCTCCCTGCCCCCAGCAGCCTCCACAAGCCCCCTCCCCTGCCCCCCACCTCCCCCCAGGCTCCTTTCCTTGGCCCCCCCAGTGTCACCCTGGCCGTGTGGTGACATTGGTAGTGATGGTGGCCGTGTCCCACGGGCAGAAAGAGCGCCGACGGAGCCTTGCAACGCTTTGACAAGAGCCTGGAGGAGTTCTACGCGCTGTGCGATCAGCTTGAGCTCTGCCTTGTGAGTGGCTCTCTCCAAGTGCTGTTTGTGCCCCCCTCCCTCCCGTTCTCACTTTTCCATTTCCCTTTGGCAATGTCCTTCGCACGCTCCTTGTCGTCCTTCCCCTCCCCCCTTCCCCCCACCTTGGGACACACGCAGACCCGTGCCCCCTCTGGTGACACCCCCTCCCCAGCGCCTGGCGCACGAGTGCCTCTCACAGAGCTTCGACAGTGCAAAGCACGCACCTGCATTGGTGCCAGCAGCTCCCAAAGGCGAGGGGGCTGCCGGCGAGAGCCTCCCCTACACCCAATACCTGCCCCTCATCAAGGCACAGATTGCAGGCGCCAAGGACATCCACAACGCCCTGCTGGAGGGTGCCAACAAGATCACCGGCAAGCTGCCCCCCACGGGGGGGCCCTGATGAGGTCGTGGGGGTAGGAAGCGGGCAGCCACTGTGACAATAAAGGCACCCACGTGCATGGCAGCGTCCCTGAGGATTCGTGGGGGGGTGTTTCTAGGCGGTGTGAGGGTCAGATATATGTAGAGGATGTCACCCTACGTATGGGGGGATTGCCTGTACACTGAGGTGTGCGTTGGGGGAGGGATCATCCATGTGGAGGCAACGTGATGACACCAAGCTGAGCGGTGCAATCGATACATTGGCAGGAAGGGAAGCCATCCAGATGGACCTGGACAGGATGGAGAAGCGGGCCCATGAAAACCTAATGATGTTCAATAAGGTCGAGTGCAGGGTGCCGCGTTGCGTCGGGGCAATCCCAGTTATTTATACAAAATGGGGGAGGATCTCCTTGAGAGCAGCCCTGCGGAGAAGGACTTGGGGGGTTCTGGTGGACGAGAAGCTGGATGTGAGCCAGCAGTGTGCGCTTGTAGCCCAGAAGGCCAGCTGTGTTCTGGGCTGCATTAAAAAAAGGGTGTCCAGCAGGGACAGGGAGGTGATTGTCCCCCTTTATTCTGCTCTTGTGAGGCTCCATCTTCAGCACTGCGTCCAGGCCTGGGGCCCCCTGCACAGGAAGGACGTGGAGCTCTTGGAGTGGATCCATAGGAGGGCACTAAGAGGGCTGGAGCACCTCTCCTGTGAGGAAAGGTTGAGGGAACTGGGCTTGTTTAGCTTGGAGAAGAGAAGGCTGCGGGGAGACCTCATTGAGGCCTTCCAATACTTGAAGGGAGCATATAAACAGGAGGGGGAAGGGCTGTTTACAAGGGTGGATAGTGATAGGACAAGGGGGAATGGTTTTAAACTGAGACAGGAGAGATTTAGGTTGGATGTTAGGAGGAAATTTTTCACCCAGAGGGTGGTGAGGCATTGGAAGAGGTTGTCCATAGAGGTTGTGGATGCACCTGGAGGCATTCAAGGCCAGGCTGGATGTGGCTCTGGGCAGCCTGGTCTGCTGGTTGGTGACCCTGCACATAGCAGGGGGTTGAAATGAGATGAGCATTGTGCTCCTTTTTCAATCCAGACCATTCTATGAGTCTATGGGGGTCCCTATGGGGGGATCTGTGTGTCCCTGTGTGTCTCTTGGCAGCCCTGCACATGGCAAGGGGTTGGAATTGGATGAGCATCGTGGTGCTTTTCAATCCAGGCCATTCTATGAGTCTGTGGGTCCCTATGAGGATGTCTGGGTCTCTATGGGGGATCTGTGGGTCTCTATGGGGGATCTATGGGTCTCTATGGGGATCTATGTGTCCCTGTGTGTCTCTTGGCAGCCCTGCACATGGCAGGGGGTTGGAACTCGATGATCATTGTGGTCCTTTTCAACCCAGGCCATTCTGTAAGTCCCTATGGGAATCTATGGGTCTTTATGGGTCCCTATAGCCAGGGTTGGAAGGGACCTCAAGGATCATGAAGCTCCAACCCCCTGCCACGTGCAGGGCCACCAACCTCCACATTTCACACCACACCAGGCTGCACAGGGCCCCATCCAACCTGGCCTTGAACACCTCCAGGGATGGACGGGGCATCCACAGCCTCTCTGGGCAGCTGTTCCAGCACCTCACCACTCTCACAGCAAACAACTTCCCCCTCACATCCAACTGAAATCTTCCCTCCTTCAACTTCAAGCCATTTCCCCTCGTCCTGCTGTTATCAACCCTTTCCAAGAGTTGACTCCCCTCCTGTCTGTAGGCTCCCTTTAGGTACTGAAGGCTGCAATGATTCACCCCGCAGCCTTCTTTTCTCCATGCTGAACAAGCCCAGCTCCCTCAGCCTGTCTTCGTAACAGAGGTGCTGCAGCCCCCTGCTCATCTTTGTGGCTCTCCTCTGGACCCCCTCCAACAGCTCCCTGTCTTTTTTGTCCTGGGGGCTCCACACTTGGATGCAGTGCTGCAGATGGAGCTTCACAAGAGCAGAATAAAGGGGGACAACCACCTCCCTGTCCCTGCTGCCCACCCCTCTTCTGATGGAACCCAGGATCCCATTGATCCACCCGTCGCTCCACCCATCAGATCCACATCCCTTCATAGAATCAAACCAACTCAGCTTGGAAAAGACCTTAAAGACCATCGAGTCCAACCGTGACCTACCCGTATCACCCTAACCAACAACCCTCCGCTAAATCACGTCCCTTCAATTTGCAGATAAAGATGCAGATAAAGATTGGCAGATAAAGGGGAGGGGGGGGGGGAGGAGAGGGGGGGGGGGGGGGGGGAGGAGGGGGGGGGGAGGAGAGGGGGGGGGGCAGCGTCAAAAATTCTTGCTCAAGTCCAGGTAAACGCCATCGTTCACCCACGCCCCGATCCGCAATTCCCGGCACGATGACTCAGCCCAGCCCACCCCGAGCCGCCCCCTCCTCTCCCCTTTGCTGACGTCCCGTCCCCCCCCCCTTCCTTACCCCCCCCCCCCCCCCCCCCCAATCCACGCGCTGAGCTCATGGCCGCGCCTCGCTCCCGCTTCCGGCCACGCCCACCCGCCTTCGTGACGTCACGGGAGCGCCCCGCTATAAAAACCCCGCCGCTCAACGCCGAGCGCCAGTTCCGCTCTTCCTCTCTTAGCGCCATGGCTGCCGCTACAGCTGGCCCAGCACCGGAGCCGCTGCTTCAGGTACGGATCGTCGTCCGGTTCTTTTTCCCTTCCCTCGGATCCCGTTGCCGTCTGACACCGATCGTTTCTCCCTCACAGGGCCCGTTTTGCGGTCAGCCGTCTTCCGAACCGTCTCCGGAGCCTCCGCTCCCCCCTCGCTCCCCCTGGTGCCCGCCGTCACCGGAGCTCGGCCGCCTCCTGCGCTCCCTCAGCGCTCCGTCGGGTCGTTCCGTGCCTCCCCCTCCCGGTTTCTCTCCTCGGTTCCTCGGGGCTCCCCCCGGCCTGACCCGCCCGCAGCCTTCCGACGCCGCATTGCTGGCTTTGGCGGCGCTGACTTTAGGCACGGACCCACCCGGGACCGTCCCGTTGCCGTTCCCGTCTCGCAAATCGGTTCAACTCTCCTCTCTCGGCTTGGCGCTTCTGTCTCCGACGTCGAACGAATCGTCTCAGCTGTCACCGTCGCTTTCTCCTCCTCAATCCCCGTTCAACTTCTCTTTATCGCCTCCCTCCTCGCCGCCGTCCCCCCTCTACAAGACGGAACTGTGCCGCACTTTTACCGCTACCGGCCATTGTCGTTATGGTGCCCGCTGTCAGTTCGCCCACGGTCCCGAGGAGCTGCGGGGGCTCCGTCGCCACCCCAAGTACCGAACGCAACCGTGCAGCACCTTCCAGCGTTGCGGGACGTGCCCGTATGGCTCCCGTTGTCACTTCCTGCATGGCCCCGGACCGGCGGAGGGAAGCACTGGCAACCCGGGCAGCCCCCACCGCCTCCCGGTGTTCGACCGTATCTCGGTGTCGGAATGAGGGATGTGGTGATGGTCCCCTCCCCAGAGGAAGGGAACACCCCCCCCTTCCCCCCCCCTTCCTTTCCTTCCTCCCCCCTCTGCCAGGAACTTTGGGCTGAAGGAGGCGGAGATGTCAGATGTAGCATCCCTGGGGCGGGGGGAGGCACGCTGTGCTCGGTCCCAGCGGTAATAACTGGGAATGGGGCGGGGGGGAGGAAGAGGAGGAGAGGGAGACGAGGCTGGCAGGTCCTGTCGTCCCCCCTTCCCCTGCCCCCCCCCGCCCTGATTCTGCCTTTATTTATTACTCACTCAGTGCCTTAGGGGCGTTTCTGTCCCTGTGTATGGCTTTTTCTTTCTTTTTTTTTTTTTTTTTTTTTTTTTTTCCGTGGACAGAGGTTTTTATATTGTATTTATGTGTTTTATAATGAGGGGGGGGTGGGGGTGGGTGGGTGAAGGGAAAATGCTGATTTTTTTTTCTTTTTTTTTTTTTTTTTTTTTTTTTTGCTGTTTGTTTATTTTAAATAAATCAACGAACTCTTTCTCTGGTGTTGGTTGCTCTGTTGTCCGGGGCGGGGGGGGGAGAAGGAGCAGAGCGGGGCTGTGACGTCAAACCCCACCCCATGACAGTTCCCCGCAACGCGATTTCCTCCGCCGCGCCCCTTTTTGGCCCCTCCAGGCCACCACCTCCTCCGTCTGATCACGTGACTAAGCGCTCTACGCATAGCCTACGAACACCTGACGGAGGCTAAGCTCGCGAGAAGTACTGTCTGACCGGAACCGGAAGTTCCCACCCCATGATATCTTCTCGCAGCGCGATTTTTTTCGCAAGTTCTTTTTGGCCCTTCCAGGCCACCACCTCCTCCGTCTAATCACGTGACCGAGCGAGTTCCGCTCTACCCACCCGCCTACGAACACGTGACGGAGGCTAAGCTTACTAGAAGTGTTGGCTGACCGGAACCGGAAGCGAATGGAAGGAGGCGGAAGTGCTGTCCTCCTGGCGGCTGTGCCTGCTGGGGGCGGGCCGGTGCTGCTCTCCGTTCCTCCTGTCGCCACCGGGCCCAGCTTTAAGCCCAGCGATCTCCCCTCCGTTCCCTCAACGTCTTCTCGTGTCCGCTTCCCGCTCCCTTAGCGCACCTCCGGACTCCGACTCTTCCCCTCCCCCCGCCCCATCATGTCGGACAGCGACGACAGCAACTTCTCAGAGGAGGAGAGCGAGCGCAGCAGCGAGGCGGAGGAGGCCGAAGAAGCTGAGGTGAGGCTGAACGTGTGGGGGGTGCGCCGTGCCCCGCCTCCCCCTGCCCTCAGCATCCCCCACCCCTCACCGCTGTGCAGGCCGAGGAGGAGCGTGCCAGTGCAGCGGGCAGCGAGAAGGAAGAGGTGGAGGAGGAGGAGGAGGAGGAATACGATGAGGAGGAGGAAGAGGAAGACGATGACCGGCCTGCTAAGAAGCCACGGCATGGCGGCTTTATCTTAGATGAAGCTGGTGAGCTGGGGGTTGAGCAGGGATGGGGTGGGGGGGGCCTCGGCCGCCTCCAGATTTTGCTCTCACCTCTGTGATCTCCCCCAGATGTGGATGATGAATACGAGGACGAAGATCAGTGGGAAGATGGAGCTGAGGACATCCTGGAGAAAGGTGAGGAGGTTGCTTTGGGGGCTCCCCCAGCTTTGAGGATGCTCCCTAGGGCTTCAAGATCCCCCTACGGCTTTGAGATGCCCCTCGGGCTTTGATCCCTGCTCTCTGGCCTTAAGGCCAGAAGAGGATGGAAGCAGAGCTCTGTGGTGGTGCGGCTCTTTTGGGAGAGGTGCGCCGTTCTGGGTTGCAGCGCTGTGCTGCTGGATTGGTTTTGGTGCAGCTCTTCTGGGTTAAAACACTGGGTTGGCTGCTGTTGCTCTTTCCCGCCTCTGAGCGTGTTTTTCTCCCCAAGCCCCACACTCAGGGGTGGGAATGGGACTGTGTGGCCCCTGATCCCCCACCTCCCTCATCCCAGTGTCTGTCTTTCGTCCACCCTTTGTCTGTCTGCTTATAGCGCATCTCATTCACACCAGCCTGGTTTTATTTTTTTACCCTTTTTTTTTTTTTTTTTTTAAAAAAAACGTTTCTCGTGTTTTTCCTTTCCCCTCCTGTGCCGCCGTCTTAATTTTGTTCCTTCCCCTTTGTTCCCCCTCACCCATGGGTGGTTTTGCCGCTATTATTTGCTCCATACTGTCTGCCCTCCACCGCCACCTCCTTGTTCCCGAGCAGAAGAGATTGAAGGTAAGCTTGAGTCAGTCTGAGCCCCCCTGGGGGGGGCAACCGCTGCCACCCCTTGGGGCCAGCTAAGCCCGGCCACCTCCCTGTGCTGCTGTGAGCCACATTCTGCCCTCCTCTTCCTTGCAGCTTCCAACATTGACAACGTGGTGTTGGATGAGGACCGCTCTGGTGCTCGGCGGCTGCAGAATCTCTGGAGGTGATGCCAGCTCTGTTGTGTGCCACCCCCTCGCCCCTTGAGAGGCTGTGGGGGTTGTGCTGATGCCCAGTTCCACCTTCTCCACCTACAGGGACCAACGTGAAGAAGAGCTGGGCGAGTATTACATGAAGAAATACGCCAAGTCCTCAGTGGGAGAGACGTGAGTTGGGAGATGTGGCCCTGTCACCTGTCTTATCGCGTGTCAAGGATTGCACTGTTCTGTTCTAACATCTGATTTTATTTTACCAGTGTTTATGGTGGCTCTGATGAGCTCTCGGATGACATCACACAGCAGCAGCTGCTGCCTGGAGTCAAGTGAGTGTCACGTTGGCACCTCGGGGTAGAAAAACACGTGGATTTTTGGGGGAAAAAAATGAGATAGTCAGGTCTGTGTTACGCTGAGCTGCCCAGCAAGGTGGGCTTTGGCAGGTTTAGCCAGGTCAGACCACCCTATAAATGCCTTTTTCTGATCCTATGCAGGGATCCCAACCTCTGGACGGTGAAATGCAAGGTAAGCATTAGGGATCCTTGGAGTCGGTCTCAGCATTTGGGAGGCATATTCTCAACCCTAAAGCAACCTGTTTCTACCACAGATCGGAGAGGAGCGTGCTACAGCTATTGCTCTGATGAGGAAGTTCATTGCATACCAATTCACTGACACGGTGAGGCTGCGGGGAGCCACGTGGCAGCTGAGGGGGCTGCAAAACCTGCACCCCTCTGACCCTGATGTGCCCTGCGTGTCCTCCAGCCTCTGCAGATCAAGTCAGTGGTGGCCCCCGAGCACGTCAAAGGGTACATTTACGTGGAGGCCTACAAGCAGACGCACGTGAAGCAGGCGATTGAGGGGGTAGGAAATCTGAGGATGGGTTACTGGAACCAGCAGATGGTCCCAATCAAGAGAGATGACAGACGTGCTGAAAGTAGTGAAGGAGGTAACCAACCTCAAGCCTAAATCCTGGGTGCGTCTGAAGAGGGGAATCTACAAGGACGACATCGCCCAGGTGAGGCAGGAAGTTACAGGAACCCTACAGTGGGGAGTTGAGGGCGCCTGGCTCACTGCCACCCTTCTCCCTGTGGGCAGGTGGATTATGTGGAGCCCAGCCAGAACCAGATTTCCTTAAAGATGATCCCCCGTATCGACTTTCGACCGTATCAAAGCCCGAATGAGTCTGGTAAGTGGAGTGTTCTTATGTTGTGCTGCTGTGCTGGGGGGGGTTCGTTTGCTTATTGCGTTGCCTCCCGCCCTGCAGAAGGACTGGTTTGCCAAGAGGAAAAAGTTCAAGCGACCCCCTCAGAGGCTTTTTGATGCGAGAAGATCAGGTAGGTGGTGGCATCACAGAACATCAGACTGAAAAAAAAACCCAACAACAAAACAACCACGCTTGAAAAAAAAAAAATAGCCCTCTGGTGAGCTGTTCTCCACCAGGGGGTGATTTGGTTTTGCCTCTGTCTTGGTTTAGGTCTCTGGGAGGTGATGTGGCTTCTGATGGAGACTTTCTCATCTTGAAGGCAACCGCTACAGCCGCAAGGGTTTTCTCTTCAAGAGCTTCGCCATGTCAGCAGTGGTGAGCATGGGATTCTCTTTAGATCCAACCTAAACCCGTCTCCTTTCCCCCCAAAAACTGCTTTCCTTCTTATGTCGAGACCCAAACACTGAGTTATTGGTGGGAAAGAGGGTGGTGGGAGGCCAGAGACTCCCTGTTTCTGGGTAGTGATGGCCGCTGCCGTGGTGCATTGGCACAGCTTAGAAAAGTAGGTGAGTTCTGGAGAGGAATGGGGTGTTGTGCTCACCACCAGCTCTGTTCCTGACAGATAACAGAGGGTGTGAAGCCCACCTTGTCAGAGCTGGAGAAATTTGAAGACCAGCCTGAAGGCATTGACCTGGAGGTGGTGACAGAGAGCACAGGTATGCAGGTGCCTCTTCATGCACGCTGCTGTTCCCCGTGCGTCGTTGTTGTCCCCTGACTTACCTCTGTTGTCACCCCTAGGGAAGGAGCGTGAGCATAATTTCCAGCCTGGTGACAACGTGGAGGTGTGTGAAGGTGAACTGATCAACCTGCAGGGCAAGATCCTCAGCGTCGATGGCAACAAGATCACCATCATGCCCAAACACGAGGATCTGAAGGTAGCAGAGCACCCAGGGAGCAGCTTTGTGTGGCTGCTACAGCCTCACCAGGACGCTGCACGCCTCTTCCCCAGCGTCTGTAGAGTTTTTCCTTTCCTCTAGGACATGCTGGAATTCCCAGCTCAGGAGCTGAGGAAATATTTCAAGATGGGTGACCACGTGAAGGTGATTGCAGGCCGCTTTGAGGGTGACACGGGCCTCATTGTTAGGGTGGAGGAGAACTTCGTCATCCTCTTCTCAGACCTCACCATGCATGAGGTGAGCAGGGAGGGGTGGAATGCCACAGTTTGGCTCAGTAGGAAGGAGGGAGGGGGGTGGAAATTGGCCGTGGCAGCTGAATTTCATTCATTCTTCCTGCCCCACCACCAGCTCAAGGTTCTGCCACGGGACCTGCAGCTCTGCTCAGAGACGGCGTCGGGTGTGGATGTGGGGGGTCAGCATGAATGGGGTGAACTGGTGCAGCTGGACCCCCAGACAGTGGGTGTTATTGTACGACTGGAGCGTGAGACCTTCCAGGTGAGTCCCAGTTGCTGGAAGGAGCTTTGGTTGGTTTTTTTTTTCCTGTGTGTGTTTTGGGTGTCTCGAAGACTAGAGGCAGTTTCCACGTGCAGCCCTGTGCCAGAAATGCCTCCCCACCTTCTGTTTTGCATCTGTGCAGTCCGTGCTGCCTTCGGAGGGCTGTTTTGGGCACTACCCCTCCCAGCTTCTTGCCATTCCTGTTGGTTGCAGGTGTTGAACATGTACGGAAAGGTGGTGACGGTGCGGCACCAGGCTGTCACCAGGAAGAAGGACAACCGTTTCGCTGTCGCCCTCGACTCAGAACAGAACAACATCCACGTCAAGGACATTGTCAAAGTCATAGATGGGCCCCACTCGGTAGGAACCATGGGGTTGGGGGTGATTTTGGTTACTGTGTGGTCACCCCACAGGGTGGGGGATCCCTGGCTTGGTCCTAGTCTGCCATAAGTGCTTTGGATTTGTTGGTGCTTTTCTGGGTTGTTTGTTTGGTTGTTTTTTGGCACGTAGGGAACACTGGGTTTTTCCTGACAGCCTTCTGAGTCCTGTTGCTGGGGGGAGGTCCTGCCGCCACCCCCCTGAGGCTCACCCCTGCCACTGTCACAGGGTCGTGAGGGTGAGATCAGGCACCTCTTCCGGGGCTTTGCCTTTCTGCATTGCAAGAAGCTGGTGGAGAATGGTGGCATGTTTGTCTGCAAGACCCGACACCTTGTCCTGGCTGGTGGTTCCAAGGTGGGGGCACGCTGGGGGTCAGTGATGGCTGCTGGAGGGGGCCGTGACCCTGTGCCTTTGGTGCTGGAGAGCAGCAGCAACATTTTCTTTCCCCTTCACAGCCACGGGACGTCACCAATTTCACTGTAGGCAGCTTTGCTCCCATGAGCCCTCGTATCAGCAGCCCAATGCATCCCAGTGGGGCCGGTAAGGGTTGCAGGGTTGTCCCCAAGGCCAAGAAAGCATCCCCAAGGATTTTCTGCTCAGCCTGAGCCCTCCTTTGTCCTTCAGGCCAGCGTGGTGGCTTTGGTGGAGGTGGCATGAGCCGTGGGCGCGGGCGGCGGGACAACGACCTCATCGGGCAGACAGTGCGCATCTCCCAGGGACCTTACAAAGGTGAGAGTGCTTTTGGGGGTTGGGAAGAAGCTGTGGATTGCCCGGTTCCCTCAATCAAATTAAAATCAAATGGTTGCGACTCGTAGGTTACATCGGAGTGGTGAAGGATGCAACAGAATCGACGGCTCGGGTGGAGCTGCACTCTACCTGCCAGACCATTTCTGTGGACCGCCAGCGCCTGACCACCGTGTGAGTCCAAGGGACAGGGAACTGTGCTGCTCCCTCTCTAGGGTGGGCTCTTAGGGGCTTCCTCACATTCTTGATGCTGCAGGGGTTCACGGCGCCCGGGTGGGATGACGTCGACCTACGGACGCACCCCCATGTATGGTTCCCAGACCCCCATGTATGGCTCTGGCTCCCGCACTCCCATGTATGGCTCCCAGACACCCCTACATGATGGTGAGTGGCACCCGGGGGGTAGATGGGGCTGATGGGGATGCAGAGGGGACAGAGTTTAAGATTCTGGGGTAATCTTTTGGATGGAAAGGAGCGTGTGAAGGAGGCTTTGAGGATGAGGAGGGGACAGGGCTGAGGTGGAGGAGGGGTCAGGGCTGAGGTGGAGGAGGGGGACAGGGCTGAGGTGGAGGAGGGGGACAGGGCTGAGGTGGAGGGGGGGGACAGGGCTGAGGTGGAGGAGGGGGCAGGGCTTGGGTGGAGGAGGGGGGGGGGGGGGGGCGGCTGAGGTGGGGGGGGGGGGGTCGGTGCGAGGTGGGGGGAGGGTAGGGGACAGGGCTGAGGTGGAGGAGGGGGACAGGGCTGAGGTGGGGATGCAGAGGGTTCTGATGCAGCCATTGTGGGGCTGTTGCAGGCAGCCGCACGCCACACTATGGCTCCCAGACTCCACTTCACGATGGCAGCCGCACGCCTGCTCAGAGCGGTGCTTGGGACCCCAACAACCCCAATACACCTTCCAGGTGAGTGCCAGGAGGGGGCTGTTGACCAGGACAGACCCACCACAGGATCTGTGGTTACTGTCATGTCCCAACAACATCACAACAGTCATACGTTTGGGATCTCTGATGGCTGGCTTGGCTCCAGCGATTCTGGATTATCCCCATTGCAGGGTCCCAGTCACTGAACTTGACCTGGTTGGTGGTGATGTTTGTCTTCCTTCCACAGAGCCGATGAGGACTTTGAATATGGCTTTGATGACGAGCCCACGCCCTCACCACAAGGCTACGGTGGCACCCCCAACCCGCAGACCCCTGGTTATCCTGACCCTTCATCACCGCAGGTCACCCAGCCGTACAACCCCCAGACCCCTGGCACGCCAGCCATGTGAGCATTCCTTCCACTCTGCAATGGCCCTGGAACTCTGGGAGGGGAACCACAGCTCTGTGGAACCATAGTTGGGATTCCTGAGGGGAGAATGCAACCCCAGAGGATCCCAAACCGTGGTTCTGGGTTGACAGAATGTTCCCTGAAGCCTCCTATGGTGCAACGCAGCACCCCCATGACTCCCTCTCACCCTGGCAGGTACAACACTGACCAGTTCTCACCCTACGCTGTGCCATCGCCACAGGGCTCCTACCAGCCCAGCCCCAGCCCCCAGAGCTACCACCAAGTGGCCCCCAGCCCCGTGGGCTATCAGAACACCCATTCACCAGCCAGCTACCACCCAACACCATCACCGATGGCTTACCAGGTACCCCCAGTTCCTCTCCCTTGCCTCCCATAGCCTCCCACTGCTGCTTATGCTGTCCTTCTCTCTCCCCCAGGCGAGCCCTAGCCCCAGCCCAGTGGGCTACAGCCCCATGACACCTGGGGCACCGTCTCCAGGGGGCTACAACCCCCACACCCCTGGTTCAGGCATCGAGCAGAGCTCCAGCGACTGGGTCACCACTGACATCCAAGTAAAGGTCCGGGACACCTATCTGGACAGCCAGGCAGTGGGACAGACCGGGGTCATCCGCAGCGTCACGGTGAGCCCACGGTGGTACCACGTTTGTGGCAGTGACAGGATTGTAAGAAACTTCATCACCGACTCACAACCAGCAGTGTGACCTTTGTGGCCAAGATGGCCAATTCTGGGGTGCATTAAAAAGAGCACGTGGCCAGCAGGTCAAGGGAGGTGATCCTCCCCTTCTACTCTGCCCCTGGTAAGGCCTCATCTGGAGTAGTGTGTCCAGTTCTGGGCTCCCCAGTACAAAAAAGACAGGGGTCTCTTGGAAAGAGTCCAAGAGAGGGCCATAAAGATGGTGAAGGGCCTGGAGCATCTCTCCTATGAGGAAAGGCTGAGTGAGCTGGGTCTGTTTAGCCTTGAGAAGAGAAGGCTGAGAGGAGACCTGATCCAGGTCTATCAATATCTGAGGTGTGGGGGGCAGAGTGGAGGCCAGACTGTTTTCAGCAGTGTGTGGAGACAGGACAAAGGAGGAAAACTGCAAACAAGGATAGATTCGATTTCACAAATGTGTGCAAGAACTTCTTTACGGTGAGGTGACGGAGCACTGGAACAGGCTGCCCAGGGGGGTTGTGGAGTCTCCTTCTCTGGAGATATTCAAGACCCTCCTGCATGCCTACTTGTGCGACCTGATGTAGGGAACCTGCTTGGGCAGGGGGGTTGGACTCTATGATCTCTGGAGGTCCTTTCCAACCCCTGTGATTCTGTGATTCTCCCCCTGCAGGGCGGAATGTGCTCTGTGTACCTGAAGGACAGCGAGAAAGTGGTGAGCATCTCCAGCGAGCACCTGGAACCCGTTACCCCCACCAAGAGCAACAAGGTACGCTCATCACTGCCCCCCACCCTCGTGCTGCCCCTACCCCTGTTGGGCTCCGCTCCCCCCCTCCTGCCTTGCCCAGAGACCCCCTTGTCTCTCCCATCCCTTCGCCTCCGTGGATCCCACCGCACAGCATAGGGGAGGGCTGGTGGATACCCGTGGCCCTTCCTGGGCTACTACCAGATACCCCTCAGCCCCATTGGGCTCCTGCTGTCCCCACAGGTGAAGGTGATCCTGGGCGAGGACCGCGAGGCTACCGGCATCCTGCTCAGCATCGACGGCGAGGACGGGATTGTGCGCATGGACCTGGACGAGCAGCTCAAGATCCTCAACCTCCGCTTCCTGGGCAAACTGCTGGAGGCCTGAGCGCTGCCTGGGTCCCCTTCGTTTTTTTTCTCTTTTTTTTTTTTTTCCTTCGTTTTTGTCCCCCGGCCGCCTGTTGGAAGCGAGATGGCCGTGTCCAATAAACGCTTGTGACCCCTCGACCCCGCATTCCCTTGAACGCGGCGCACCCGGGCGAGACTCTCCTGTCCGGGTCTCCACCTTTCCATCGCCTCTTCCTCCGCCGTTGCTCCGCGCTGTCGCCGCCCGCGTCTCCTCCGTGGAAGAGGCGGCAGCGCGAATTCCACGGCGTGCTTCCGGGAGCGCGCGGGGGATGATGGGGATTGTAGGCACCGCCAGCCAATCAGCGCCGAGCGCGGGGCATGCCGGGAAGTGTGGCGACGGGAGACGGCGCGGTGTTTTCAACCAATCAGCTCTGACCGCGGGGCATGCCGGGTAGCGTGGCGACAGGCGATGACGGCGCGGTGCGCTGCACGCCGGGAAGCGCGGCGCTTTCAGCCAATCAAACCCCATCGCGAGGCATGCTGGGAAAGTGTGGCGGTGGGCAGACGGCGCGGTGCTGCAGCCAATCAACGCTCCCCGCGCTGCACGCCGGGAAACGCGGCGCTTTCAGCCAATCATCAACGCCGACCGCGGTGTACGCCGGGAAACGCGGCGCTTTCAGCCAATCATCAGCGCCGACCGCGGTGCACGCCGGGAAGCGTGGCTCTCCCAGCCTTGGAGACGAGCGCTGCGGGAAAATGGCGGCGGCGGCGCGTGGGGCCCGCATCGCCCTCGCGGCCCACCGGAGCCTCGCCGCGCTGAGTCGCGCCGTGAGCAGCGGCGGTGCCGGCACTTCCGGCACGGAAGCGGTGCTGCAGGAGCGGCTACGGCAGCAGCAGGCGGTAGGAAGCGTGGGAAGGGCCGCTCCGTAGGGCTCGGTGCTCGCAGCGGAGCCTCCGGGCCTCACCGTCACCCTTCCGCAGGGCCTGGAGGGAACCCCGGGGCGGCCGAACCCCGGTAACGAGGAGGAGGAGGAGCGGAGGAAGCAGCGCTTGGCGGCGGTTCGACGGCTGGCCCTGCGGTTGGCGGGGCTGCTGGGTGCCGGTACCGGCATCACCATCATCTACATCTTCGGTAAGGGCCCCCCCCGGGGTGCTGCTCCCCCCTCAGCACCCCCACACCCCCAAACCCCACCTCACGTTCTCCCCTCCTTTCCCCCCCCCCCCCCCAGGCAGCAACTCAGTGGATGAACACGGAGCCAAGGTGAGCTGCGTGTCCCCAAGCCGTGATTCGTGTTGGGAAGCTCGAAATAATTGATGTCGGGATGGGATTTCTGATTTAAAAACAAAAAAAAACCACAAACAAACAGATTTTATTGGCAACGGCAGGAGCAGCCCTAAGGACACAATGACAGCTTGTCCCCTATGGGGACAGGCTGAGGGAGCTGGGCTTGTTCAGCCTGGAGAAAAGAAGGCTGCGGGGTGAATCATTGCAGCCTTCAGTACCTAAAGGGAGCCTACAGACAGGAGGGGAGTCAGCTCTTGGAAAGGGTTGATAACAGCAGGAAGAGGGGAAATGGTTTGAAGTTGAGGGAGGGAAGATTTCAGTTGGATGTGAGGGGGAAGTCGTTTGCTGTGAGAGTGGTGAGGTGCTGGAACAGCTGCCCAGAGAGGCTGTGGATGCCCCGTCCATCCCTGGAGGTGTTCAAGGCCAGGTTGGATGGGGCCCTGGGCAGCCTGGTGTGGTGTGAAATGTGGAGATTGGTGGCCCTGCACGTGGCAGAGGGTTGGAGCTCCATCATCCTTGAGCTCCCTTCCAACCCTGGCCATTCTGTGATTTTTTTGTACCCCTTGTTTCCCACGTTCCCTTTGTCCCCCTCCCCTGTTTCCCCCTTGGCTGGGTGCTGCAGGTCCACAATCTTACCCAAGCTTTCCATTTGCTCATTGCTGTGTTGCGTTCAGCAGCCATCCCCTCGTTTCCAAGATGTCTCAGTGCTCTTCTTGCATTCATATGGTGATTTTCTTCAAAGCCTTCGTTAAACAAAGAGCACCGGGGGGTGGGGGGGGGGAGGAGGAGGAGGGATGCCAGGCCTTCCCAATGTCTCTTTAGGCTCTTCCTTGGGCATGCCGCGGTTTGTTCTCTGGTTTGATCAATCTCGTGCAGGATATTCTTGCTATATGCATGACAAAAATATACCTATATGCTGAGCACGCATTCCTGAGGAAGGTTATTTAGAAGATAAACGATGCAAACTATCAGAAACACCCCCAAGGAAAGCATAAAGGCTCCCAACAAGAACTATGGCAGCAGAGACCATGGAAAAAAAAAAAAAAAATGTGATCTAATTCTAATGCAGAAACAATATTTGACTCCTACATCCATCACTGCCCTGCACTGCCCTCAGAGCCTTCAAGTTTTGTTGTGGTTTTTATTTCCCCTCCTCCCCCATCTAAAGCCCCTTTTTGGGGCTGTCTGAGAAGAGAGGTTTGATGTGCAGCCTGGGGGGGAGCTGTGAATTGTTCCCCTTCATCCGGGGGTGTTGGGACATCAAAAGGGCAGGGGAAAAATAGGCAGGGGGTGACAAAGCAATCAGCGGGGTGGTGAGAAAATCAATGGGGGACATCCATGGACGGAAGGAAGTCCTGCTAGCACAGGAAAACCACCTCACCCAGCTGTAAATCACCCAGTGTGGGATTCCCTCCTAATCCCTGTGCTCTTCCCACACCCTTTCAGTCCTGGTTTTTTCTTGCATTTGTTTTTTTTTTTTTTTCCCCTGCAGGTCCCCGATGAGTTTGATGGTGGTGAGTAACAAATGGAGCAGGGGGAGGTGGCAGCCCTTGCAGGGGATGGGGGACAAGTTGTATCCTCTGTTTTTGACACTTTGCAGCAGCCTTTTATGGTGTTTTTAGCACCGTGTGGTTGCCCCAGCGGGGCTTTTTTCTCCTACGTATTGTTTTTTTTATTTCTATGGGAATGGTAGGAAGAAAAAGATTGGGATTTTCACCTTCCTGGGGACCCCATGCATTCACCCATGCTTGGTTCCACAGACCCTGTGGGCATCCAGCAGCTCCGCAGGACGTATAAATACTTCAAGGACTACAGGCAGGTGCGTGGGACTTTCCCCATTTAGTTTTCTTTATCTCCTTTTAGGACTCTTCTTGTTGCTGATGTCAGCAGTTTAAGATCCCCACGCTCTTCTGGGGGATCTTTGCCCTCATCCTGGTGACATCGTGGCCCGGTTTTGGGTTTTATTGTGGGTCTTATGGGCCGGGGGGGGGATTCTCATTCCTGTTTGAAGTGCTTTTGTCCCAGTGTTGGTGGCTTATCTCTTATTCTTTCTCAATCAAGATGATCATCGAGCCCACCAGTGCCAAGCTGCTGCCAGACCCTCTGCGTGAGCCCTACTACCAGCCTCCCTACACTCTGGTCATCGAGCTCACCGACGTCTTGCTGCACCCTGAATGGTCGGTGAGTGGCAGCCGATTGCTCCCGCATCCCTCCCTCTGCTGACAGCTTCATCTGTTTCCCCCCTTCCTCTTTTCTCTCCTCCAGCTCATCACTGGCTGGCGCTTCAAGAAACGTCCGGGCATCGACAGCCTCCTGCAGCAGCTCGCGCCGCTCTACGAGATTGTCATCTTCACCTCCGAAACAGGCATGGTGTGCGTGCGGCCATTGGGGAGGCCCTGCAGCCCAAAGGTGGGCTCCACTCGACCCCCCCACCTCCTCATCTTTCTATTCCCAGACCGCCTTCCCCCTTATCGACAGCATCGACCCGCACGGCTTCATTTCCTACCGCCTCTTCCGCGACGCCACCCGCTACATGGATGGGCACCACGTCAAGGTGTGGGGATGGGGAGAGGGACGAGGGACACGTTGGTGCCCCCCCTGACCTTATGGCAGCCCTTCTCTGTCCCCTATCCACCCCCAGGACATCTCCTGCCTCAACAGAGACCCTGCCAAGGTGGTGGTGGTGGATTGCCGCAAAGAAGCCTTCTGCCTGCAGCCCTACAACGGGCTGGCGCTGCGCCGCTGGGACGGCAGCTCTGACGATCGCGCGCTCTACGACCTCACAGCTTTCCTCAAAAGTGAGAAAAAAAACGTTGCATCCCCTGTGCTGGTAACGAGCGGCGTCCCCCAGGGGTCTGTCTTGGGACCGGTGCTCTTTAACATCTTTATCAATGACATCTCGATGATGGAATCGAGTGCACCCTCAGCAATTTGCTGACGACACCGAGCTGAGCGGTGCGGTTGACAGGGTGGAAGGAAGGGATGGCATTCAGAGGGACCTCGAGAGGCTGGAAAGGTGGGACTGAGTGAACCTGATGAGGTTCAACACGGCACAGTGCAGAGTTTTGCACTCGGGCCGGAGGAATCCCAGGCATCCATACAGACTGCAAGGAGCCCCTTGAGAGCAGCCCTGCAGGGAAGGACCTGGGGGTCCTGATGGATGGAAAGCTTGGGTGAACCTGATGCGGTTCAACACGGCAAAGTGCAGAGTTTTGCACTTGGGACGGAGGAATCCCAGGCATCCATACAGACTGGAAGGGAGCCCCTTGAGAGCAGCCCTGCAGGGAAGGACCTGGGGGTCCTGAGGGGGTGAAAAGCCTGGGTGAACCTGATGGGATTCAACACAGCAAAGTGCAGAGTTTGGCACTTGGGCTGGAGGAATCCCAGGCATCCCTACAGACTGGAAGGAGCGGCCCTTGAGAGCAGCCCTGCAGGGAAGGACCTGGGGGTCCTGATGGATGGAAAGCCTGGGTGAACCTGATGAGGTTCAACACAGCAAAGTGCAGAGTTTTGCACTTGGGCTGGAGGAATCCCAGGCATCCATACAGACTGCAAGGAGCCCCTTGAGAGCAGCCCTGCAGGGAAGGACCTGGGGGTCCTGAGGGGGTGAAAAGCCTGGGTGAACCTGATGGGATTCAACACAGCAAAGTGCAGAGTTTGGCACTTGGGCCGGAGGAATCCCAGGCATCCCTACAGACTGGAAGGAGCCCCTTGAGAGCAGCCCTGCAGGGAAGGACCTGGGGGTCCTGATGGATGGAAAGCTTGGGTGAACCTGATGGGATTCAACACGGCAAAGTGCAGAGTTTGGCACTTGGGCCGGAGGAATCCCAGGCATCCATACAGACTGCAAGGAGCCCCTTGAGAGCAGCCCTGCAGGGAAGGACCTGGGGGTCTTGATAGATGAAAAACTGAACATGAGCCAACAGTGTGGCCTTGTGGCTCGGAAGGCAAATGCTATCCTGGGCTCCATCAAAAGAGGGGTGGGCAGCAGGGACACAGGGAGGTGATTGTTCCCCTCTGCTCTGCTCTTGTGAGGCTCCATCTGCAGCACTGCCTCCAAGTGTGGAGCCCCCAGGACAAAAAAAGACAGGGAGCTGTTGGAGAGGGTCCAGAGGAGGGCCACAAAGATGAGCAGGGGACTGGAGCAGCTCCCCTGTGAGGACAGGCTGAGGGAGCTGGGCTTGTTCAGCCTGGAGAAAAGAAGGCTGTGGGGTGAATCGTTGCAGCCTTTCAGTACCTAAAGGGAGCCTACAAACAGGAGGGGAATCAACTCTTTGAAAGGGGAGATAACAGCAGGACGAGGGGAAATGGTTTGAAGTTAAGGGAGGGCAGATTTTCAGTGGATGTGAGGGGAAGTTGTTTTGCTGTGAGAGTGGTGAGGTGCTGAAACAGCTGCCCAGAGAGGCTGTGGATGCCCCGTCCATCCCTGGAGGTGTTCAAGGCCAGGTTGGATGGGGCCCTGTGCAGCCTGGTGTAGCATTAGATGGGATGATTGGTGGCCCTGCGTGTGGCAGGGGGTTGGAGCTTCGTGATCCTCGAGCTCCCTTCCAACCCTGGCAATTATTCTGTGATTCTGTGCCCGCCGTTTGTCTCGAGCCAGCCCTGATGCTTTCTCACCCTGCTTCCCTCAGCCATCGCCCTCAGCGGTGTGGAGGACGTGAGGACCGTGCTGGAAAACTACGCTCTGGAGGACGACCCGCTGGCGGCTTTTAAACGCCGCCGCTCGCAGCTGGAGGAGGTGAGGATGCTTGGGAGAAAACATGGGAGCGTGAGGAAGACACGGAGGGCGCGCTGATGGCCGAAGGGTGTTTTCTGCTCTGCTCGGGATGCAGGAGGAGCAGCAGCGTTTGGCTGAGATGGCGCAGGGCAAGAAGCCGACGGGGCTTTTCCTGGGTGCCCTGGCCGGGCGTCTGTGGGCACGTTCCAAGCAGCAGTGATGACCCAAGATGTTGTCAGCGTGTCACCAGGACGTTGTCATCACGTCGCTGCATGCTTGGACTTGGTGGTGGTCCTGGCGCTGTGTCTGAGCTACGTTTGTTTTTTTTTTTTTTTTCCCTTGTTATTTTGGGGAGGGGGGGAGGTTTGACTCCGTCAGGTTATAAATAAAAGGGTTACGTGGAGCTGTGGGGGTTCTATACTGATTTTGTGTTGGGGGGCAGGGAGCGTCGTCGCCTCTCCCACCGTCCTGGGACCTGTGGGAGGATGGAAGAAGCAAGGGGGGGCTGCCTCTCCCACCCCCCCACCCCGATCCCTGCTATGGAGGTGTGGTCTTTGCCTGCTGTAGGTGGGGCTGGCGGTGTGGTTTATGAGCAGGATGGGGGCTGGTCCTTATCAGGGGGTTCCAAGGGTGGCATTGGGTTCAGACCCTGCTGAGCTCTGGGACCACGTGGGAGCCCCCCTCGCCCCTTTCTACCCCAGCACCAGGCCATGGCTCTGCTGCTCTTGGCTGCCATCCTTGCCCTGCTGTGCCCTTCTATGGTGAGCGCATCCTAGGCTGCCCTGGAGGGGCTCAGGATGCCTTTGGCAGGGATTTTTAGGGGAATTCCTTTAATATTTTGCTTTGGGTGCTTCACTGGGTGTCTTGGTCCTTTTGAGCTCTCGAGAGGAGGGAAGGAGGGGAGGGGGTGGTGCCTTTGTGGGATATTTTGGGGTCTTCAGGGAGTGCTGAGCCTTTGGGGGGGTGCTGTTGTGTCACTGGTAGGGGCCGTTCTGAGGAGTTTTGCTGATGGATGTGGGATGCTGGTGGGAGGAACGCCAAGGGCAGGCTTCTGTGGGCTTCCCGTGGGGGTGTTGGCATGCGAGCAGGGGGCTTTGGGGTGCTGTGAACTGGAAGGAGGGGGGGGATTTGGGATCCTGATGCCCACCTGCAGGTGCAGCTGGCCGGGGTGCTGGAGCTGCGGGTGCTGTCGGCGTGGGGGGGGCCGTGCAGGGGCCCCCCTTCTTGTCGCCTTGTTTTCCGTCTCTGTTTGCGCCCTTCCATGGGGATTGGCTGCAGTTTGGGGGCTGCTCAGAGCCCCCCCGGACCCCCCCCAACCCCGGGGGCTCCACGCATTCTTCGCTTGCCCTTCACCTTCCCTTGGCCGGTGAGGATTTCCCCCAGCCCACCCTGATGGAGCCAAGACTTGGGCTTCTCCAGGATCTTATTAATGCCCTTTCTGTGCCTCCCCCCACCCCCCCCCAATCCACATTGCCCCATTTCTTTGCCCCCCGCTGCCACCAGGGCACTGTCTCCCTCATCATCGAGTCCTGGAGGCTGGAGGAGGCCAAGGGCCCTGGAGGTGAGCAGGGAATTCATGGGGGGGGGGGGGAAGGAACACAGGTGGGGGGCTCGAAAGGGGGGGCATCCTTAGGGACAAGTGAGTCCTGTGGGAGTGGGGTGAAGAAAATCCTTTTGTCGTTGGGGGGAGGTGAAAGGAGGCAGGTGGGAGGTGGGGATAAATGAAGGGTCGTGGGGGGAGCAGCTGGCACAAAGTGAGGTTGAGGGGGAAGCCCTGGGCTCACAAGTTCATGGAATGTGCAGGAGATTTGATGTTCAGGGTTGGGGGGGAGCAGCTGTGTAAGAGGGACAGATGGAGGTGGATGGGGGGGACAAAAAAATAAAGTATAGAGGAGCGTGAGGGCAAAGGGGAGCCTGTGAGCAGGGGAGGGGGGGGGTGTCAGGGATAAAATGGGGGGAGAGGGGGGGTCCTGCTGCTCTCACTGTTGTCTGTCCCAGGTCCCCAAAGCCGGCTGCTGGGACGTGCGGTGGCACAGCAGCGTTTGGTGCCAGGGGGTCCTTGGCAGGGGGGTGCTGGCGGGGGGCTGCGTTTCAGCACCCGCCTGCGCTGCCGCCTTCCTTCCCGCGGCCCCCGCTGCCCCCCCCCCCCTGCTCCGCCTGCATCCGTCGCTGCCTCCCTTATTCTCCTGCCTGCCACGTCCCCCCACGCCGTCGCTGCTGGCCTCTCTGCTGCACCCACCGAGTTTTTTCCCCCCCCCCTCTCCCCATCTGGCTCCGTTCTGCCCCCACCGCCTTCTCATCCCTGTCCCCGTGCAGAGGGCTGTGGGGCTGATGGCCGGGGCTGCACCCTTTCCAGTGCTAACAGCACAGTAAGTGACACCCCCCCCACCCCCCAACACCCCTCACCCCCTCAACCCCTCTCACCACCACCACCCAAGGCTTTCTTCAGGCCCCCCCAACCTCCAGGCCCCCCCAACCTCCAGGCTGAATCCCGTGCCCCCCCATTTGCAGGCCTTTAGGAGCGACGCTGCAGGGCTTACGCTGTGACCCCCCCAACCCCATTCGTCCCGCTTCACCCAGAGCCCCAGAAGCAGCAAGAAAACCCCCTGTTTGGGCCTCTGCCGGTCGTCGCCGTCACCCTGGCCCTCGGGCCCGGGTTTCAATGGAGGCGGGCCGCGCCCGCACCCAACCGGTGCGGTAACGCGCGGGGCCCCCCGGTTTCCCCACGGACCAACGGAGCGCCGGGGGACCGGGGGCCACCGCCCGCCGGCACGGGAGGGCCCAGAGGCCCTTTCCAAACCCTGCCTTCCCCCCCCCCCAAACCAACCCGACCCCTTTCCTACCACCCGGCCCCCCCCCCCCCCCAACCAACCAACCGGCTCCCCACCACCCGGCCTTCCCCCCCCCCCAACCAAAAAAACCCTTTTCCTCCCACCCCTGCCTTCCCCCCCCCCCCAAACCAACCAACCGAGTCCTTTTCCTACCACCCCTTCCCCCCCCCCCCCCCCAACCCAACCAAGACCCCTTTTCCTACCACCCTTTCCTTCCCCCCCCCAAAAACCAAACCGAGGCTCCTTTCCACCACCCTGCCTTCCTTCCCCCCCCCACAACCAATGAGTCCTTTCCTACCACCCTGCCTTCCCCCCCCCCAACCAACCAACCGACTCCTTTCCACCACCCCTGCCTTCCCCCCATGCCCCCCCAACCAACTGAGCCCTTTTCCTACCACCCTCCTTTCCCCCCCCCCCCAAACCAACCAACCGAGCTCCCTTTTTCCTAAAACCCGCCTTTCCTTCCCCCCCCCCCAAAACCAACCGAGTCCTTTCCACCACCCTGTTCCCCCCCGCCCCCCCCCCAACCAACCACCCCACACCCCCCCCCCCCCCCCCAACCAACCAACCCAACCAACCGAGTCCTTTCCTCCCACCCTGCCTTCCCCCCCCCCCAACCAACCAACTGAGTCCTTTTTCCTCCACCCTGCCCCCCCCCCCCCCCCCAACCAAACCGACTCCTTTTTCCTTCCCACCCTGCCTTCCTTCCCCCCCCCCCAACCACCAACCGAGCCCTTTCCTACCACCCCTGCCTTCCCTTCCCCCCCCAACCAAACCAACCGACTCCTTTCCCACCACCCCTGCCTTCCTTCCCCCCCCCACCCAACCAAACCGAGCTCCTTTCCTACCACCCTCCTTCCTTCCCCCCCCACAAACCCCAAACCCGAGCTCCTTTCCCACCACCCTGCCTTCCCCCCCCCAACCAACCAACGAGCTCCTTTTCCTACCACCCGCCTTCCCCCCCCCCAACCCCCAACCAAACTGGCTCCTTCCTACCACCTGCCTTCCCCCCCCAAAAAAACCAACACCCCCCCCCCCCCCCCCCCCCCCCAACAACCAACTGAGCTCCTTTCCCACCACCCTGGCTGCCCCCCCCCCAACCAACCAACTGAGCTCCTTTCCTACCACCCTGCCTTCCCCCCCCCCAACCAACCAACACTCCTTTCCTACCACGCTGCCTTCCCCCCCCCAAAAACCAAACCGAGCTCCTTTTCCTACCACCCTGCCTTCCCCCCCCCCCAACCAACCAACCGAGCTCCTTTCCTACCACCCTGCCTTCCTTCCCCCCCCCAACCAACTGAGCTCCTTTCTACCACCTCTCCCCCCCCCCCCAACCAACCAACCCCTCCTTTCCTACCACCCTGCCTTCCTTCCCCCCCCCCAAACCAACCAACCCAACCGAGCTCCTTTCCCCACCTGCCTTCCCCCCCACCCCCAACCAAACCCAGCTCCTTTCCTACCAACCTGCTCCCCCCCCCAACCAACCAACCCAGCTCCTTTCCTACCACCCTGCCTTCCCCCACCCCCACCCCCAACCCAAACCGAGCTCCTTCCTACACCCTGCCTTCCCCCCACACCACCCCACCAACCAACAGCGCTGACCCCCCCCCCAAATCTCCGTCTCCAGGTGGGCACTGCCTGGATTTGGGTCACAGCGTCACCTGCAAATGCCAACCTGGTTTTTCGGGGTCGAGGTGCGAAAACAACGTGGACGATTGCAGCCCCAACCCCTGTGCCAACGGTGGGACCTGCGTGGATGGAACCAACAGCTACAGCTGCTCCTGCACCCTGGGCTACGCCGGTGATGACTGTCGTCAGCGTGCTGATGCTTGTGCCTCTGGACCCTGTTTGCACGGTGCTACCTGCTACACACACTTCTCCGGTCACGTCTGTGCCTGTCCCCCCGGTTACATGGGACCCCGTTGTGAGGAGGAGGTTGGGGGGGGTCCGCTTGCCCCCTACCACCAGCCCCCAGCTCCTTTAGCCCTCGCCTGTGCCCTCCCCATAGCTCTGCTGGGCCCTGGGCTGGGTTTGGTGCTGGCAGCTCGCGGGTGGAGACGGAGGTCAGGGGGTGAGAGGTGAGAGCGGGGCTGCTGGGTGTTTGGGGGGGGGAGGAATTTGGGTTGGGGGGGTGATAAGGGCAGCACCTGAAGGGTTTTACCTCCGTAGCGGCCGCACGTTGGAGCCGATGAGGGCCCCCAGCCTGAGCCTTCCTGGGATGGAGCAGCAGCTGCCCCGTGCCTCTGCCACCCAGGTGGGGTCTGAGCAAAAGAGGGACCGAGCTCCAAGCTCAGCACTGCACTCATTTTCCTCTCCTTTGTTCCCCTTTTCCAGGTCTGAGGTGATGAACGTCCACCCCACGTCTTTTTTGGGGTCGTTTCCTCCATAAAACTCTTTATGAGGTCCTCGCCAGCTGCTGTGTTTCTGTCACCCTGGGGGACGGAGGGAGGATGAGCAGCAGCTGGGGAGGGAAGTGATGATGATGAAGATGTGGACAAACGGTGCTGCAGCTGGAGGCTGTGGGGGCTGCAGGCAAAATACAGAAAGCATCGTTTAAAAAAACCCAAACAAACAAAAAAAAAGCAGAGGTGCAGATGTGGATTTGAGTCTTCAGTTTTGCTCATAAAGCAAATGGATGGGATTTGTTCCCTGGCAGAGATTTATTGGGTGGCAGCACTGTGCAACCCAAGGAAATGGGATTCAGGGCTCCTGGGAGCACGTTGGTGTCTGTTCCACGTCCCTGATGTTACCCACAGTAATGCCTCAACGTGACCCCCCCCCCTCAATGTAACCCCCCAACATCATCCCACCATCACCCCCCAGCATCACTCCTTGAAGTCACCCCCCACCCACATCCCAACATCACCATCACCTCTCTGTCACCCCAAAGTAATGCCCCAATATCAGCAAAATCCCTCCCCAGAGTCACCCTCAGCATCACCCCCCCCCCCCCCCCCCCGAGGGACTCTGATGGGTACTGGGGGGCTCTGTGGGGTTCTGAGTGACTCTGATGGGTATTGGGGGGCTCTGAGGGGCACTGGGGGGCATTGGGGGGCTCTGAGAGGCTCTGATGGGCACTGGGGGGGCTCTGAGGGACATTGGGGGGCACTGGGGGGGCACTCAGGTGCTCTGAGGTGGTTTTAAGGAGCACCGGGGGTCTCTGAGGGACACTGGGGGGCTCTGAGGGTCATTGGAGGGCACTGGGGGGGGGTTCTGAGGGACTCTGATGGGCACTGGGGGGGTCTGAGAGGCACTGAAGGGCACTGGGGGGCACTCAGATGCTCTGAGGTGGTTTTAAGGAGCACCGGGGGTCTCTGAGGGGCATTGGGGGGCACTGAGGGTCTCTGAGGGGTACTGGGGGGCACTTGGGGCTCTGGGAGGTTCTGAGGGATTCTGATGGGGATTTTGAGGGAGGGCTCTGAGGGAAGTGGGGGGCACTCGGGTGCTCTGAGGTGGTTTTAAGGAGCACCGGGGGTCTCTGAGGGGCACTGGGGGGCATTGGAGGGCTCCAAGGGGCACTGGGGAGCTCTGAGGGTCACTGGGGGGCACTGGGGGGTTCTGAGGGACTCTGATGGGCACTGGGGGGCTCTGAGGGGAACTGGAGGGCACTTGGGGACATTGGGGGGGTCTGGGGGGTTCTGAGGGACTCTGATGGGCACTGGGGGGGCACTGAAGGGCACTGGGGGGCACTCAGGTGCTCTGAGGTGGTTTTAAGGAGCACCGGGGGGCTCCGAGGGACACTGGGGGTCTCTGAGGGGCACTGGGGGGCACTTGGGGGGGCTCCAAGGGGCACTGGGGGTCTCTGAGGGTCACTGGATGGCACTGAAGAGCATCACTCCTTGAAGTCACCCCCCACCCACATCCCAACATCACCCCGCCGTCACCCCAAAGTAATGCCCCAATATCAGCAAAATCCCTCCCCAGAGTCACCCTCAGCATCGCCCCCCCCCACCTCACTCCCTCATGTCACCCCCCCCCGATCCCCCATCACACCCCAACGTCAACCTGTCACCTGTGTCACCCCCCACCCCAATGATACCCCGATATCAACACCACCATCAGCACCCCAACCACGTCAGCCCCCAGCATCAGCCCCATGATGCCCCCCCAGCTTCACTCCCTGATGTCACCCCCCCCCCAGGTGCTCTGAGGTGGTTTTAAGGAGCATCGGGGGTCTCTGAGGGGCACTGGGGGGCATTGGGGGGCTCCAAGGGGCACTGGGGGGCTCTGAGGGTCACTGGAGGGCACTGGGGGGTTCTGGGGGACTCTGATGGGTATTGGGGGGCTCTGAGGGGAACTGGGGGGCACTAGGGGGCATTGGGGAGGGTCTGGGGGGTCTCTGAGGGACTCTGATGGGTATTGGGGGGGTCTGATGGGAACTGGGGGGCACTCAGGTGCTCTGAGGTGGTTTTAAGGAGCACCGGGGGTCTCTGGGGGGCATTGGGGGCTCTGATGGGTATTGGGGGGCTCTGAGGGGCACTGGGGGGCTCTGGGGGATTCTGAGGGACTCTGATGGGCACTGGGGGGCTCTGAGGGGAACTGGGGGGTACTTGGGGGCCTTGGGGGGGTTCTGGGGTTTCTGAGGAGCTACTGGTTGGCACTGGGGGGGGTACTGGGGGGCACTCGGGTGCTCTGAGGTGGTTTTAAGGAGCACGGGGGTCTCTGAGGGGCACTGGGGGGCTTAAGGAAAAGTGGGGGGGTACTGGGGCCTCTGGGAGACACTGGGGGTCTGTGAGGGTCACTGGGGGGCACTGGGGGGTCTTGAGGGACCTGGTCGGTACTGGGGGGGCTCTGAGGGGAAGTGGGGGGCACTCGGATGGTCTCTGGGGGGCACTGGGATGCAACTGGGGGCTCTGGGGGGGCACTGAGGAGCACTGGGGGGGCTCTGAGGGAAGTGGGGGGCACTCAGCGTCTGGGGGGCACTGGGGCTTCACTGGGGGGACTCGGGGCACTGGGGGGCACTGAGGGGCACTGGGAGCACTGGGGGGGGGCTCTGAGGGGAAGTGGGGGCACTCAGGGTCTCTGGGGGCATTGGGGTTCACTGGGGGCTCTGGGGGGCACTGAGGGGCACTTGGGGCTCTAATGGACACTGGGGGCTCTGAGGGGAAGTGGGGGGGTAACGGGGGCCTCTGGGGGGGCTCTGAGGGGCAACGGGGGGCGGTGGGGGTCACTGGGAGAATGGTGGGGAAATGAGAGGAAATGTGGGGGGGGGGCAACATGGGGTCCTGGAGGTGACAATGAGGTGCTGGGGGAGACAGTTGGGGTCCTCAGCAGTGGGGTGCTGGGGGGGGGGGGATAAAAGGGGTCCTTAAGGTGACAGTGAGTTGCTGGGGGGGTTGGGGGGGGGTGGGACACTGGGATCCTGAGGGTGACTGTGGGGTCTGGGGGGGGGACAGTGGGGTCTTTATGGGGATTTTGGGGTGTGAGGTGACAATGAGGTTGGGGGGGGGTTGCACAGTGGGTGTCTGGGGGGACAAGGGATCTGGGGGGGGGGGGAGACAGGGACCAATGGCGGGGTCAATTGAGGGGGGGGGTGGGGACAGGGAATGGGGGGGGAGGGTGCTGGGGGGGGGCGACAGTGGGGTCCTCTGTCCCTTAGGCCGGTCCATGGGGCTCTAGTGACCCCCCACGGACAGGTGGGGACCCAGGAATGAGGGTGGGGGGGTGGGGTTCACGTTTCCCTTTATTCCAAAAATCCCTTGAAAGTGTACAAAAAAAGCCCCCTAAAAACCCCGTTAATTAATTATTACTCATTAAAAACATCACGAACGGCATCAGCCCCCCCCTGGGGGCAATCAGAAAAGAGCCCGGGGGGGGGGGGGGGGGAGGGGGAGGAAAAGTGCAGTTTGGGGTAGAAATGGTGAATTTGGGGATTGAAAAGCTCAATTTTGGGGGAGAGCCCCGTTTTGAGGGAAAAAAGTCCATTTTGGGGGGGGGGGAAGACTTTTTTTGGGGAAAAATGTTCAATTTTGGGAGAGAAAAGTTGTATTTTGGGTTAAAATGCCCCGTTTTGGTGTTTGGATCGGTCATTCTGGGGAGGAAAAGCCCCTTTGTGTGGAGGAAAATGCCCCCTTTGGGATCGCCGTGGTCAATTTGGGAACAGACGGCCTCAATTTTGGGGGAGAAAAGCCCCATTTTGGGGGAAAATGCCCCGTTTTGGGATAGAATCGGTCAATTGTGGGGGAGAAAAGCCCCATTTTGGGGAAAAATGCCCCGTTTTGGGATAGAAGTGGTCAATTCTTTGGGGGGAAAGCCCCATTTTGGGGGAAAATGCCCCATTTTGGGATAAAATCGGTCAATTCTGGGGGAGAAAAGCCCCATTTTGGGGGAAAATGCCCCGTTTTGGGATAGAAGTGGTCAATTTTGGGACAAAAAGGCTCAATTTTGGGGGAGAAAAGCCCCATTTTGGGTTAAAATGCCCCGTTTTGGGATAGAATTGGTCAATTCTGGGGAAGAAAGAATCCCCATTTTGGGGAAAAATGCCCCATTTTGGGATAGAATCGGTCAATTCTGGGGGCAGAAGAGAGAACAGAAAGAAAAGCCCCATTTTGGGGAAAAATGCCCCATTTTGGGATAGAAGTGGTCAATTTTGGGACAAAAAGGCTGAATTTTGGGGGAGAAAAGCCCCATTTTGGGGGAAAATGCCCCATTTTGGACGGATAGAATCGGTCAATTCTGGGGGAGAAAAGCCCCATTTTGGGTTAAAATGCCCCATTTTGGGATAGAAGTGGTCAATTTTGGGACAGAAAGGCTGAATTTTGGGGGAGAAAAGTCCCATTTTGGGGGGAAAATGATTCATTTTGGGTTAGAATCGGTCAATTCTGGGGGAGAAAAGCCCCATTTTGGGTTAAAATGCCCCATTTTGGGATAGAAGTTGTCAATTTTGGGACAGAAAGGCTCAATTTTGGGGGAAAAATGTCATAATTTGGGGAGAAAAGTCCTATTTTGGGGAGAAAGGTGGTATTTTGGGGGAGAAAACGTCATAATTTGGGGAGAAAAGTGGCGTTTTGGGGGAGAAAATGTCGTATTTTGGGGAGAAAGGTGGCATTTTGGAGAGAAAATATCATATTTTGGGGGGAGAAATCGTCATATTTTGGGGACAAAAGTGGCATTTTGGGGGAAAAGTGGGATTTTGGGGAGAAAAGTGGGATTTTGGGGGAGAAATTGTCATATTTTGGGTAGAAAAGTGGCATTTTGGGGAGAAGAGTCATATTTTGGGGAGAAAGGTGGCATTTTGGGCAAGAAAATGTCATAATTTGGGGAGAAAAGTGGCATTTTGGGGAGAAAATGTCATATTTCGGGGAGAAAAGTGGCATTTTGGGGAGAAAATGTCATATTTTGGGGAGAAAAGTGGCATTTTGGGGTGAAGAGTCATATTTTGGGGAGAAAGGTGGTATTTTGGGGGAAAAAACATCATATTTGGGGAGAAAAGTGGCATTTTGGGGGAGAAAACATCATAATTTGGGGAGAAAAGGGGCATTTTGGGGAGAAGAGTCATTTTGGGGAGAAAGGTGCTATTTTGGGGGAGAAAATGTCATATTTTGGGGAGAACAGTGGCATTTTGGGCGAGAAGAGTCAAATTTTGGGGAGAAAGGTGGCATTTTGGGGGAGAAAACGTCATAATTTGGGGAGAAAGGTGGCATTTTGGGGAGAAAAAGTGGCATATTTTGGGGAGAAAAGTGGCATTTTGGGGAGAAAGGTGGCATTTTGGGGGAGAAAACGTCATAATTTGGGGAGAAAAGTCATATTTTGGGGAGAAAATGTCATAATTTGGGGAGAAAAGTGGCATTTTGGGGGAGAAAATGTCATAATTTGGGGGCAGAAAATATTATATTTTGGGGAGAAAAGTGGCATTTTGGGGAGAAAATGTCATATTTTGGGGGGAGAAAATGTGGCATTTTGGGGAGAAAAGTGGCATTTTGGGGAGAAGAGTCATATTTTGGGGAGAAAGGTGCTATTTTGGGGGAGAAAATGTCATAATTTGGGGCGGAAAAGTGCATTTGGGGAGGGGAACATGTCAAATTCTGGGAGAAGAGATGGATTTTGTGTGAAGGAAAAATGTCATATTTTGGGGGAGAAAGCAGCGAATTAGAAAAGTGGCATTTTGGGGAAAAATGTCATAATTTGGGGGGAAAGGAAAGGTGGCATTTTGGGGGAGGAAGGAAAGTCCTATTTGGGCGAGAGAAGAGAACGTGGCATTCATCATTTTGGGGAGAAGAAGAGTCATATTTTGGGGAGAAGGTGCTATTTTGGGGGAAAAAAACGTTCATATTTTGGGGGAAAAGAAGGAAGAGAACAGTGGCAATTTTGGGGACGAAGGGGAGGCGAAGGAGAGAGTCATCTTTTGGTGAGAAAGGTGGCATTTTGGGGGAGACGAGAAAGAAGAGTCACTTCTGGGGGCGAAAAGGTGGCATTTTGGGGAGCGAAATGTTTCATTAATTTGGGGAGAACAGTGGCATTTGGGGAGGGAAAAAAAAAAAAACTGTCATCATTGGGGGGACAGGTGGCCATTTTGGGGGAGAAAGGGAAGAAAGAAACCGTCCTATTTTTGGGGATCAACGTTGGCATTTGGCGGAGAAGGTTGCATTTGGGGGGAACAAAAAAACGTCATATTTTTGGGGAGGAGAAAGAAAAGTGGCCTTTGGGGGAGAGAAGAGAAGAGTCCTATTTTGGGGGAAAACAAGTGGTATTGGGGGGAGGAAAATGTCATATTATGGGAGGGGAAACGTGGCATTTTGGGGGAGAAAATGTCATCTTGGGGGAGTGAACCGGTGGCATTTTGGAGAGCAACATGTCACATTTTGGGGGGAGAATATGGAGAAACTTCATATCTTTTGGGGGACAAAAGTGGCATTTTGGGGGAAAAAGAGTCATTTGGGGAGAAACGTGGATTTTGGGGGAGAAAAGAAGAACTTGTCATCTTCTGGGGAGCAAAACAGTGGCATTTTGGGGGGAAGAGAAAGGGAAGAAGCGAAAATGTCCTTCATTAATTTGGGGAGGAAAGTTGGCATTTTGGGCAAGAAACATGTCATAATTTGGGAGGGGGGAGAAATGGCGGGGAAAGTGGCAATTTTGTGAGGGGAAAGAGCGGGAAAGAAGGGGAAGGGGGAACTGTCATATTTGGGGAGACGTGGCATTTGGGAGGACATGAGAAATGTCCTATTTGGGGAGGAAGAGAAAAGGGGCATTTTGGGGCGAAGAGTCTAATTTGGGGAGAACCGGGCATTTTGGGGGAGGGAACAGTCATCTTCGGAGGAACCCACGTCATCTTTTGGGGGAGAAAGAAGGTGTGGATTGGGGGGAAAAAAAAAAATCATATTTTGGAGATGAAAGTGGGCGTTTGGGGCAGAAAGAAGGAAGAAGTGGGAAGGGGAAAACTCATATTTGGGGATTAGCAAGCCCCCTTTCCCCTCCCCCCTTCCCCCGCCCCTCCCCCCCTCCCCCCCCCCCCCACCCCCCATTTTTTTTTTTTTCTCCCCCCCCCCCCGCCTCCTCCTTCCCCTTCCCCCCCCCTTCTCCCCCCCCCCCCCCCTTGCCCGACCCCTCCCTCCGTCCCCCCCCCCTTCCTCCCCCCCCTCCTCCCCCCCCCCACACCACTCCCCCAGCACACAACACTCCAACCCTCGCCACCCTCTACACCAACCAACTCTTTCTCCTCTTCCCATCCCTCTCTCCCACCCCTCACCCTTCTCCCTTCCGCCCCCCACCTACCCCCCTCCCTCAACACCCCCCCACCCACACCCCACAACCCCCCCCAACTCAAACCCACCCACCCACCACCCCCACACACCCCCCCCACACTCTTGAGGCCCGGGCGTGGCAATGGGGATACACCCCACCCACACAGGGAAGCTATCAAACCCCCCCAGAGAGGGGAAGGAAACGGGGTTGGGGGCAACAGGCGGCGGCGCGCGCGCAGCAGCAGGCGCTGGGACCCACGAAACCGACACCCACCCGGCGACCCAACGGCGGTCTTCCAAAACTGGCAACGGAGACACCCCCTCCCCCACCGCTAGGTCAACCGGGGCCAACAGGCGAGCCAGCCACTCTAAAGGCCAGCCCCAGCAGAATTGCGCCCGCCGCAGTCGCGGGGGAGGGGGGGGTGGGGGACGCAGGGGGAAGGGGGGGGGGGGGGGAGGGAAACACAGGGGGCAGCACGGGGGCAACCGGGTGGGGGGGAGCAGGTGGAGGCGCACCTGGGGTGGGGGGGCCCTAGCGGCGCGGGCACTCGGGAGGGATCACCCGGGGTAAGGGGGGGCATCGGGGCGGCCCCCATGGCGGGTGCCCCCCCCTTCCCTCACCTCCCCAGTAAGCCAGGTCACCCCACTGCAGCCCCTCATCGCACAAACACCCCACTAAACAACACTAAAGACCAAAAAACCCCACCTCACAAGCTCACCACCAGTCCATCACACCACCTCACTGGCACCAAAAAAACCAACACCAAGCCACCCACACACCACCCCCAACACCTCCACCCCAAACCCACCAAAACCCCCTCAAAAACCACAGGTTACCCACCCCCCTCCCACCAACCACCCTCACTCCACGCCCCCTCCCTCCCACCCCTCCCCCCCCCCCCCCCCACCCCCGCCCACCTCCCCCACTTCTCCCCTCCCCCCCCCCCCCAACCCCCCCACCTTGTCCCCCTACCCGCCCCACCCCAACCTGCCACCCCCCCCCCCCCTCCCCCCTCCCCCCCCCCCCCCCCCACCCTCCCCCCCTTCCACCCCCTCCCCTCCCCCCCCCCCCCTCACCCGCCCCCCTCCGCCCCACCACCCCTTCCACCCCCACCCCCCCCCCCTCTCCCCCCCCTCACCCCCCCCCCCCCCCCCCCCCCCCCCCCCCCCCCCCCCCCCCCCCATCACCTTCCCCCCCCCCCCCACCCCCCCCCTCCCCCACCCCCCACCCCCCCCCACACCCCCCCCCCCCCCCCCCCCCACCCCCCCCCCCCCCACCCCACCCCCCCCCTCCCCCCCCCCACCCCCCCCCCAACACCCCCCCTCCCCCCCCCCCCCCCCCCCACCCACCCCCCCCCCCACCCCTCCATCCCCCAAACCAACCAATCCCTTCCCCACCCCCCCCCCCCCCCTTTCCCCCCACCCCCCCCCCCCCCCCCCCTCCCCCCCCCCCCCACCCCCCCCCCCCCCCCCCCCCCCCCCCCCCCCCCCACCACCCCCCCACCCCCCCACCCTCACCCCCCACCCCCCCAACACACCTCCCACACACCAACCCCCCCCACCCCAACCTCCCCCCACCCAACAACACACCCACGCCCCCCAACCCCACCCCAACCCCCCCCCACAACCAACCACACACCCCCCACCCCCCCCCCACTACACTTCCACACCACCTCCTCCCCTCAACAAAGACCTCCCCCCAACCCCCCCCCCCCCCCAGAGTGCCCCCCCACAACCCCATCCCCCCCTTCACCCTCATTGTCCCCACAATCGTCCCCCAACCTGCCCACCCCAATTCCCACCACACACAACCCCTCCATGTCCCCAACCAAACCCCTCCCCCCTTGTCCCTATCATGTCCCCCCCCCCCCACCCCCCCCCCCATCCCCACACCCCCCAGCCCCACACTTATGGGGCGTCTGGGCCCTCCCCCCCCCCCCCAAAAAAAAACACCCACCCCCACACCCCACCCCCCCCCCATTCAACCACCACCCCCCCCCACCCATTCCCCTCCAATATTGTCCCCCCATGTCCCCCCCTTGTCCCCCAACCCCCCCCCCGGGGACCCCCCCCCAAAGGGACCCAGGGGGACCCGCAAAACCCCCCCCAGTGCCCCCCATCCCCTCCCCCTCACCCCAATTTATAACACACAACCACTCCAACACTGGTCCCCCCCGGCTCCTGTCCCCTACCCCCACAAACCCAACAACCCCTCACCAACCCCCATCCAACCCCAAAACAACAAAACACAAAACATCATTGTTCCCCAAACACCCGTCCCCATCCCCCCCCATGTCACCACCACCACCCCACTAATTAACCCCCAAAACCAAACACCACAACAAAACACAAAAAACCCCCAACCCCCCCCCCTCTGGTCCCCAACGGTTGTCCCCCCCCCCAGACCTCAACAAAAAATACGAACATTAACACAACACACAGCCCCCCTCACTGTCCCCCCCATGTCCACCCCCCCACAACACACCACCACCAGCCTCACACAAACACACCACCCCCACCCCACCCCACCACCACCCCACCCCACCCCCGAGAAAAAAAGCAAACAAACAATCAAAAAACCACAAAAAACCCAACACCCCACAAAACCCCCCCCCACCCACAACAGTATAGTTACAGTAGCACGTCTGTAGTAGTCCTTACCACCGTCGTACACACCAAAACACCATAGCGTTAAGTCCAAACACCAGCGTCAGCGCAGTCCCAAACAGAGTAGCACCAAACAACCAAAAACCAAAAAAAACAAACACCAAAACAACACCAACAAAAAACCAAAAGCATAAACACACACAAAAAAAAAAACACCCAACAAAAACCAAAACAACAAAAAAAAAAAAAAAAAAAAAAAAAACCCAACAACACAAAAAAAAAAAAAATTAGCACAGGCATGGGCGCAGTCAACAACACCCTCCATTTTATTAAAACACCCCCAATGGTGTCCCCCCCAAACCCCTGTCCCCATTAACGCACCCCCCCCCAGCCCCCCACCAACCCCCCCCACACTATACACCCAAAAAGGGTGCCCCCCACTGTCCCCACTAAGTGCCCCCAACCCCCCCACCAACAACCAACAACCACACACCCAAAAAAAACCAACCAACAAAACTACACAACACAATAACAGCCAAAAACAAACCCCCCCCAAGGTTGCCCCCCCCCCCCAGAGTTACAAAAACAACCACAACCAACAACTACAAACTACCCCCCCACGATTAACCAAAAACACCCACTGCTAAACCACAGTACTCATGTCACCCCCCCCCCCCCCCACTTCCACCCCACTTTGTCCCCCCCACTTACCCCCACATGGTGGTCACCCACCGTCCCCATGTTCCACTTCCCCACTGTCCCCACGTAACACAATGTCCCCCCCAAACTGTCCCCACGGTTGCCCCCCCCCGACATACCAAAACCTGTGCCCCCCCCCATGTCCCCCACAAACAAAAAAAAATCACAAACTCTACCACCACACCACCCCCCCCCCCAACCCCCATCACCCCCTGCCAAAACCCCCCTCGGCCGCTCCCCCCCTGTCCCCACGCCTTTTACCCCCCCACTTTCCCCCACAAACAACATTGCAACAAAAAACAAAAAACACCAAACAAAAAAACCACACAAAAAAAAAAAAAACCTCCCCCCCCCCCCCGTCCCAAACCACAAACTCAAACCACAGACAAACTACCCCAAAACACGACACAACCAAACAAACATCCGAAACAATGCCCCCGTCCCATGGTGCCCCCTCCCAGTCAGTACCCCCATTCCATGTTGTCCCCCCACTTTTCCCCAGTTGTCACCCCAGTCTCCCCATGGTGCCCCCCCCCCGCCTCCTGTCGCCCCCCCACTGTCCCCCCCACAACCCCCATTGTTTTGTCCCCCCTACCTGTCCCCATGTTCCCCCCCCCCACTGTCCCCCCAGTGCCCAGTGCCCCCCCCCCAGTACCCTCATGTCCCCCTCCCACTTGTCCCCAGCTGCCCCCCCCCAACAAGTTCCCCCCTGTTGCCCTCCCCCCCCCCCGTCCCCACGCTGCCCCCCCCCCCACCACACCCACCCACCCCCCCACACCCCCCAACCCAGTCCGCCCCTTGCTCCCCCCCCGCCCCCCACACAAACAACAAACGACTGACCTTTTGCCCCCCCCCCACTAAAAACAAAAACCAGTCACAAACACCCTGCTCCCCCCCCCCGTCCCACTGCTCCCCCCCGGACCCCCATTGCTGCCCCCCCAACCAGCCCCTGTGCTCCCACCCAAGCCCCCCACGCTTTTGCCCCCCCCTTACTCTTTGTTTTGTCCCCCCCTCAAAGCACCAAACCCACACAAACCCACACCAAACCACAAATGAAACAACACAAAAACCCAACAAACCCCACCCTCCAGTCCCCCCCTGCTCCCCCCCCCATGCTGCCACCCCCCCAGTGTTCCCCTGCTCCCCCCCCGAACTCGTCCCCCTAATTCCCCTCCCCCCGACCCCTTGGTGCTTTTTGGCCCCCCCCTTTTTTGATTTCTTCATTGCTGTGCCCCCCCCAGCCCCCCCTGCTCCCCCCCCCGCCCCACGCTGCCCCCCCACTGTCCCTCCCTGCCCTCCCCCCCCCCCCACGCTGCCCACCGCTTGCCACCCCCCCCCCCCGCCATCCCCCCCCCCCCACCCCCCCCCCCCCCCCCCCCCCCCCCAGTTCACAAACAAAACACAACACCCAACCAACACAAAAAACCAAAACAACTGCCACCCCCCCCAGTTCCCCCCTGCCCCCCCCCCCCCAAAAACACACACCACAACAACCCCACACCCGCACCCCCCAACCAAAAAACACACAGAAACAACCATAGGCACACAACACAACAACCCCCCCAGCCCCCCTGCTCGCCTCCCCCCGCCCCACGCTGCCCCCCCATGTCCCCCCTGCTTGCTCCCCCCCATGTCACACAAAAACAAAAACAAACAAAACACAAAAACCAAAAAAAAACACACCAACCACACAAACAACAAAAAACCCACACCAAACAAACAAAAAAAACACCAACCGACACAAAAAACCAAAACCAACAACAACACAAAACAAAACACACACTAACAAAACCAAAAACCCAAAAACCCAAAACCAAAAACAAAAAACAACAAAACAACCACCCACCCCCCCCCCCCCCCCCCCCCCCCCCCTCCCCCCCCCCCCCCCCCCCCCCCCCCCCTCCCCTCCCCCCCCCCCCCCAACCCCCCTAGTCCCAGTCCACCTGCTCCCCCCCGTTCCCCCTTTCGCCCCTTGCTCTTCTTTGTGTCACAACCAACCCAAACACCCCCACCCTCCACAACGACAACCCAACCCACATAACCACCCACCACCACCCAACTCCACACACTAGCACATCCACAACACCCCCCCCGCAAAACCCCCAACTAGAAAAACGACACCACACCACAACACCAGCACCACACAACCTGCCTATGCCAAACACCACAAAAACCCAAAACCAACACGACCCACAAAAACCCCAACAAGCACCCACCCCACAACCCCTCCCACGCCAACAACCCGCTTGAAACAAAAACTTGCTGGAAAAAATAACACACCCTCAACACCTTTGTTGGATCCAAACCCCCCCCCGTCCCCCCCCCTGATCCCCCCCCATTGCGGCCACCCCCCAGTCCCCCATGGCTCCCCCCGTCCCCACGCTGCCCCCCCCGCACCGCTCCGGCAGCGCCGCAGACACTCCTCCCTGCTGCCGTAGTTGTTGCGATTCCCCCGGCAGCCGCCGTAGACGAAGGGGCGACAGTCGCGATATTCGGGGCTGTGAAACCAGCGCTGGAAAGCGGCGCGGCACGGGCCGGTCAGGGGGGGGGCGACGCAGTGATCTGGGGGTACGGCGGGGTCAGCGGGAGGGGGGACACAACAACCGCACCCGGCGGGGTCACCCAGTTGTCACCCAGTTGTCACCCAGTTGTCACCCAGTGGTGTCACCCAGTAATGGCACCCAGTTGTCACCCAGTTGTCACCCAGTGGTGTCACCCAGTAATGGCACCCAGTTGTCACCCAGTTGTCACCCAGTAATGGCACCCAGCAGTGTCACCCAGTTGTCACCCAGTGGTGTCACCCAGCGGTGTCACCCAGTTTTGGCACCCAGTAATGGCACCCAGTGGTGTCACCCAGCAGTGTCACCCAGTGCTGTCACCCAGTGCTGTCACCTGGTTGTCACCCAGCAGTGTCACTCAGTTTTGTCACCCAGTTGTCACCCAGTTGTCACCCAGCAGTGTCACCCAGTTGTCACCTGGTGCTGTCACCCAGTTTTGGCACCCAGTAATGCCACCCAGCGGTGTCACCCAGTTTTGTCACCCAGTGCTGTCACCCAGTTGTCACCCAGTAATGGCACCCAGCGGTGTCACCCAGCAGTGTCACCCAGTTGTCACCCAGCAGTGTCACCCAGCAATGTCACCCAGTAATGGCACCCAGCGCTGTCACCCAGCACTGTCACCCAGTTGTCACCCAGCAACATCACCCAGCAATGTCACCCAGTTTTGTCACCCAGTGCTGTCACCCAGCAGTGTCACCTGGTTGTCACCCAGCAGTGTCACTCAGTTTTGTCACCCAGTAATGGCACCCAGTTGTCACCCAGTTTTGTCACCCAGTTGTCACCCAGTGCTGTCACCCAGTTTTGTCACCCAGTAATGGCACCCAGCGCTGTCACCCAGCAGTGTCACCCAGTTGTCACCCAGTGCTGTCACCCAGTTTTGGCACCCAGTAATGGCACCCAGCAGCGTCACCCAGTTGTCACCCAGCAGTGTCACCCAGCAGTGTCACCCAGTTGTCACCCAGTAATGGCACCCAGCGGTGTCACCTGGTTGTCACCTCATCACCGCCTGGTGGTGTCACCCAGTTTTGTCACCCAGTAATGGCACCCAGCAGTGTCACCCAACAGTGTCACCCAGCAGTCACCCAGTAATGGCACCCAGCGGTGTCACCCAGCACTGTCACCCAGTTGTCACCCAGCACTGTCACCCAGAGTTGCCACCCCAGTCAGTGTCACCAGTTGTCACCCAAGCCCCAGTTGCCACCCAGTTGTCACCCAGCACTGTCACCCAGTTGTCACCCAGCAGTGTCACCCAGTTGTCACCCAGCAATGCCACCCAGTTGTCACCCAGTTGTCACCCAGCACGTCACCAGTGTACAGAATGCACCCAGTTGTCACTCAGTTGTCACCCAGTTGTCACCCAGCAATGCCACCCAGTTGTCACCCAGCGGTGTCACCCAGCAGTCACCCAGTTGCCACCCAGCAATGCCACCCAGTTGTCACCCAGTTGTCACCCAGCAATGTCACCCTGTTGTCACCCAGCAGTGTCACTCAGTTGTCACCCAGTTGCCACCCAGCAATGCCACCCAGTTGTCACCCAGCGGTGTCACCCAGCAGTCACCCAGTTGCCACCCAGCAATGTCACCCAGCTGTCACCCCACAGTGTCACTCAGTGGTGTCACCCAGTTGTCACCCAGTTGCCACCCAGCGGTGTCACTCAGTTGTCACCCAGCAGTGTCACCCAGCAGTCACCCAGCTGCCACCCAGCAATGTCACCCAGTTGTCACCCAGTGGTGTCACCCAGCTGTCACCCCACAGTGTCACTCAGTGGTGTCACCCAGTTGTCACCCACCATCACCTGGCTGGTGTCACCCTGTTGTGTCACCCGGTGCTCACCCAGCATTGTCACCCCAGTGCCATCACCCAGCACTGACACGTGACGGTGTCACCCTGTGGTGTCACCCCCCCACCCCTGGCACTGTCACCCGGTGTCACCCTGTGGTGTCACCCCCCCCACCCCTGGCACTGTCACCCGGTGTCACCCGGTGGTGTCACCCCAACCCCCCCCGTGCTGGTGGTACCTTGGTAGGCAGAGTCCCACGGTGTGGCGACGTCGGCGGTGGTGGTTTGCTGGGGGCTGTGGGGGTGTCACCATGTGTCCCCATTTGTCCCCACAGTGTCCCTGTTTGGCCCTATTTGTCCCCAGGGGTCCCTGTCTGTTCCCAAAGTGTCACCCTCTGACCTCGTGGTGTCTCCAGGGTGTCCCAAGTTGTCCCCAAAGTGTCCCCATTTGCCCCCAGTGGCCCTATTTGTCCCCAGGGTGTCCCCAAAGCGTCCCCATTTGTCCCCAGGTGTCCCCATTTGTCCCCACGTGTCCCTGTTCGTCCCCACACTGTTCCTACTTGTCCCCAGCTGTCCCCACAGTGTCCCTGTTTGTCCCCATTTGTCCCCACTGTGTCCCCATTTGCCCCCCAGTGTCCCCATTTGTCCCCAGGTGTCCCTGTTCGTCCCCACGGTGTCCCCAGGGTCTCCCCATTTGTCCCCAAATGTCCCTGTTCGTCCCCACAGTGTCCCTGTTTGTCCCCATTTGTCCCCAGGGTGTCCCCAAAGTGTCCCCATTCATTCCCAGGTGTCCCTGTTCGTCCCCAGGTGTCCCTGTTCGTCCCCACGGTGTCCCCATTTGTCCCCAGGGTGTCCCCAAAGTGTCCCCATTTGTCCCCACGTGTCCCTGTTCATCCCCACAGTGTTCCTACTTTGTCCCCATTTGTCCCCACGGTGTCCCTGTTTGTCCCCATTTGCCCCCAGTGTCCCCATTGCCCCAGGTTCCCCATTGTCCCATTTGTCCCAGGTGTCCCTTGTTGTCCCACATGGTCCCCATTGCCCCCGTGTCCCCCAATGTCCCCTTTTTCCCCATGTCCCTGTTGTCCCCCATTGCCCATTGTCCCCATTTGTCCCCACGTGTCCCTGTTCATCCCCACAGTGTCCCCATTTGTCCCCAGGGTGTCCCCAAAATGTCCCCATTTGTCCCCAAATGTCCCCGTTCGTCCCCACGGTGTCCTCATTTGTCCCAGGGTGTCCCCAAAGTGTCCCCATTTGTCCCCAGGTGTCCCCATTTGTCCCCAGTTGTTGTTTCCCACAGTGTTCCCCCCGGTGTCCCCAAAGTCCCTTCCCCCAGGGTCCCCCCATTTGTCCCCACGTGTCCCTGTTCATCCCCACAGTGCTCCTATTTGTCCCCAGCTGTCCCCACAATGTCCCTGTTTGTCCCCAAACCGTCCCCATTTGTCCTCACCGTGCCCCATTTCACCCCAAAGCGTCTCCTTCTGTCCTCAGGGTGTCCCCACTTGTCCCCAAAATGTCCCCATTCGTCCCCAGCTGCCTCTGTTCATCCCCGTTTGTCCCCAACCGTCCCCTAAGTGTCCCCTGTTTGTCCCTGAAGCGTCCCCACCTGCCTCAGGGTATCTCCATGCTGTCCCAAGTTGTCCCCACTGTGTCCCCATTTGTCCCCCAGTGTCCCCATTTGTCCCCAGGGTCCTTGTTGTCCCACGTGTCCCATTGTCCCCAGGTGTCCAAGGTCCCCAGTCCCCAGGTGTCCCCAGTGTCCCCATTTGTCCCCAGGTGTCCCGTGTCCCAGTGCCCCATGTCCCTAGTGTCCCCACGTCCAGTCCCAGTGTCCCACAGTGTCCCCATGTGTCCCCACGGTTCCCCCCTGTCCGTCCCCAGGTCCCCAGTCCCCCAATGTCCCCATTGTCCCCCGTGTCCCTGTCGTCCCCCACTGTGTTCCACTTGTCCCCAGCTGTCCCCACAGTGTCCCTGTTTGTCCCATTTGTCCCCACTGTGTCCCCATGTCCCCCAGTGTCCCCAATTTGTCCCAGGTCTGTCCCTGTGTCCCCATGTGTCCCCATTTGTCCAAGCCGGGTGTCCCCAGGTGTCCCCATTTGTCCCCAAGGGTTGTCCCCATGGCCCTGTGTCCCATTGTCCCCACGTGTCCCTCACCCCAGGTGGCCCCATTTGTCCCCAGGGTGTCCCCAAAGTGTCCCCATTCGTTCCCAGGTGTCCCCATTTGCCCGTGTCCCCATTTGTCCCCAGGTGTCCCTGTTCGTCCCCACAGTGCTCCTATTTGTCCCCAGCTGTCCCCACCGTGTCCCTGTTTGTCCCCATTTGTCCCCAAGGCGTCCCCAAAGCGTCCCCATTTGTCCCCAAAGGGTGGGGGACACCCAAAGGTTGGGGGGGGGGGGGGGGACGACAAAAAGGGTTGAGCTAAAGGGGGAAGGGCTGAAAAGGGTGGGATAAAAGGAGAGGGCCCTAAAAGATGGGGATAAAAGGGGGAGGGGACAAAAAGGGGTGGGGACAAAAGGGGGAAGGTTATGAAAAAGGGAGGGGACAAAAAGGGTGGGGACAAAAAAGGGCTTAAGATAGAGGGGGGGGAAGGGGGGAGAGGCATAAAAGGGAGGAGAGGGGCTTAAGGGGGGGGTACGAAATAGGAGGGCCATAAAAGATGAGGGTAAAAGGGGGAGGGGCCTTAAAAGGGTGGGACCCGAACGGGGGGAGGGGCCTAAAAGGGAGGGGGCGCGGTGGGCGGGGCTTAAGGGCGGTCAAAATGGGAGGAGCCCCCCACAAAGGGGGCGTGGCCTCGCGGCCCCTCCCCACTTCCGCTTCCCGTTAGGCCCCGCCCTCCCTCAGGTCTCTTCTCCCCCTCAAAAGTTACCTCCCCCCAAAACGCCCCCCCACCCCCAAATCCCCACCCCCAGCCCCGCTCCCAATCCGCCCGTACCGTCGCTCCCGGGCCCGCCCGGCACCCCCCCGCCTCCCGCGGGCAGCAGAAGCAGCAGCGCCAGCACCGGCCCCGCCGCCATGGCCCAGATGACGTCACTGCTGCGCGACGAGGCGCCGCCCGATGACGTCACGCAGGTGCGCAGCCAGGTGAGCGGCCACACCCCTTCCATCCCCGGCGGGGGCAGGCCACGCCCCCTTCGTTTGCATGGGGCGCGGGAAAGAGAGGAGGGAGAGCGCGGGGGATGATGGGACGGATGGCGGCTGTGGGGGTATAGGGCTCCATAGGGGCTGTGGGGGTATAGGGCCCTATAGGGGTTGTGAGGCTCTATAGGGGCTGTGGGGGTATATAGGGCTGTGGGACTCTATAGGGGCTATGGGGGTATAGGGCTCTATAGGAGCTATGGGGGTATAGGGCTCTATAGGGGCTGTGGGACTCTATAGGGGCTATGGGGGTATATAGGGGCTGTGGGGGTATAAGGCTCTATAGGGGCTATGGGGGTATATAAGGGCTGTGGGGTATAGGGCTCTATAGGGGCTGTGGGTGTATATAGGGGCTATGGGGGTATATAGGGGCTGTGGGGGTATAGGGCTCTATAGGGGCTGTGAGGCTCTATAGGGGCTGTGGGACTCTATAGGGGCTATGGGGGTATATAGGAGCCGTGGGGGTATAGGGCCCTGTAGGGGTTGTGAGGCTCTATAGGGGCTATGGGGGTATAGGGCTCTATAGGGGCTGTGGGGGTATATAGGGGCTGTGGGACTCTATAGGGGCTATGGGGGTATATAGGGACTGTGGGGGTATAAGGCTCTATAGGGGCTATGGGGGTATATAAGGGCTGTGGGGTATAGGGGCTCTATAGGGGCTGTGGGTGTATATAGGGGCTGTGGGGGTATATAGGGGCTGTGGGGGTATAGGGCTCTATAGGGGCTGTGGGGGTATAGGGCCCTATAGGGGTTGTGAGGCTCTATAGGGGCTGTGGGTCTCTATAGGGGCTATGGAGGTATAGGGCTCTAAAGGGGCTGTGGGTGTATATAGGGGCTGTGGGGGTATATAGTGGCTATGGGGGTATATGGGGGCTGTGGGGGTATAGGGCTCTATAGGGCTGTGAGGCTCTATAGGGGCTGTGGGAGTATACAGAGGTTATGGGGGTCTATAGGGGCTGTGGGGGTATAGGGCTCTATAGGGGCTGTGGGTGTATATAGGGGCTATGGGGGAATATAGGGTCTGTGGGAGTATAGGGCTCTATAGGGGCTGTAAGGACATAGGGCTCTATAGGGTCATTGGGACTCTATAGGGGCTATGAGGGCATAGGGCTCTGTAGGGTCATTGGGACTCTATAGGGGCTGTGGGGATATGTAGGGGCTACAGGGTGGGCTGTGGGGGCTACAGGGCTCTATAGGGCACTATAGGGCTCTATAGGGTGCTGTGGGGCTCTATGGGATGCTGTGGGGGCTACTGGGATCCTATATGGGCTATAGGACACTATAGGGCAGCTGCAGGCCTCTATAGGTTGCTATGAGGGCTGTGGGGCTCTATAGGATGAGTAGGGATCCAATATGGGCTATAGGATGCTGCAGTGTACTATGGGGCTCTATAGGGTGCAATGGGGGCCAACCCCCCCCCAAAGCCCCAAATTCCACCCCAAAATCCCAAAGATTCCCCCAAAGCCCCCAAATACCCCCAATTCCATCCCAAAAAATTCCCCCAGATCCCCGAAGCCCCCAAACCCCAAATTCCACCCCCCAAAAAACCCAAATTTCACCAATTCCCCCAAACCCAAAACCACCCAATTCTACCCCCAAAATCCCATCTCCCTTCTAATGAGAAAACGTTGGATTTTGGGGCCAAAAACCCCCAAAAAGGGGCCCAGAATATCGTGCCAAAAACCACCACTTTCCTACAACGCCGCAGAACCCAAAAGCAGCAGAAATGGACCCAAAAGGGGACGGTGCTATTTACAGTTTATTACAAGTTGAAAAAGCCAAAATTCGGTTCAAGCTTTGCCAAAAAAAAAAAAAAGAAAAACCAACCAAAAAAACGCCAATTTTGGGTTTTTTTGTGTGTAAAAATGGGGATTTTTTTACAAAAAAGCGCAATTTCTGTACAGGCGGAGGGGACGAGCGCACCCAAAAGTGCTGTTTTTTGGCCCAATTTCACCTTTTTTAACACTCTTTTTTTTTTGTTTGTGTGTGTGGGGGGGTTGGAGCTGGATGGGAGCTGGAATTTGTCTCAAATTCCCCAAAATTGGCAGAATTTCACCCAATTTTTGGGGGGGTGGGAGAGCGAAACTCAATTTTTTTTGCAGCAATGGAGATTTTGGGGCATTTTGGGTTTTCCCAAAAAATCCCATCGGAAGCTTCAGGAAAACAAAACAAAAAAAACCCCAACTGCCCCAAATGAGCCCAAATCCACCACGACAAAACATTTTCACAGAGATTTGGGGTGTTTTGGGGTTTTTGAGGCATTTGGGGATATTTTGTGGCTTGTTTTCCCCCCAGTTTTGCACATTCTGGGTTATTTTCACCATATTTTGCCCATTTTTTCCCAAATCTTCCAAATTTCAGCTTCATTTTTTTCACATTTTGGGTCATTTTCACCACATCCTGCCCATTTTTCCCCCACTTTTAACACATTTCTCATTATTTCACCCCAAATTTCCCACATTTCACCTCATTTTTTTCCTCATTCCACCCATTTTTCCCCACTTCCTGCATTTTTCTCATCACATTTCCCCAAATCTTGACCATCTCACCTCGTTTTCTCCCACATTTTGGGTTGTTCCCTCCACATTTTGGGTTATTCTCCCACATTTTGGGTTATTTCCCCCACATTTTGGGTTATTCTCCCCACATTTTGGGTTATTCTCCCCATACTTTGGGTTCTTCTCCCACATTTTGGGTTATTCCCCCCACATTTTGGGTTATTCCCCCACATTTTGGGTTATTTCCCCCACATTCCGTACAACATCACTCCCCAACTCCACACCTTTCACCATTTCCCCCCAAACCCCACACAACTCCGCTTCCTTTCCCCCAAAACACCCCACCCTGCACTCACACCCCCCAACCTCACAACCCCACACCTTCCTTTGCCCCAAATTCCGCCCTTTTCCCCCCACTTTCAGCCACTCCTCCCACACCATTCACACCAAACCTCGCCAACAAAGCCCAACAGCCCCCATCACAGCCCAAAAACCCCATCACAGCCCAACAGACCCCCATTACAGCCCAACAGCCCCCACTGCAGCCCAACAGACCCCCATTATAGCTCAACAACCCTCATTATAACCCAACAGCCCCCATTAGAGCCCAACAATCCCCATTGCAGCCCAACAACCCCCATTGCAGCCCAACAGCCCCCATTAGAGCCCAACAAACTCCATCACAGCCCAACAATCACCATCGCAGCCCAACAGACCCCATTACGACCCAGCAATTCCCATCACAGCCCAACAACCCCCATCACAGCCCAGCAGCCGCCATTACAGCCCAACAACCCCCATTAGAGCCCAACAATCCCCACTCCAGCCCAACAACCTCCACTACGGCCCAACAGCCCCCATTAGAGCCCAACAACCCCCAGTACAGCCCAACAACCCCCAGTACAGCCCAACAGCCCCCAGTACAGCCCAACAGCCCCCATTACAGCCCAACAATCCCCACTCCAGCCCAACAATCCCCACTCCAGCCCAACAATCCCCACTCCAGCCCAACAGCCGCCATCACAGCCCAACAACCCCCATTAGAGCCCAACAGCCCCCATTACAGCCCAACAGCCCCCATTAGGGCCCAACAACCCCTCATTACAGCACCAACAACCCCGTCACAGCCCAACAACCCCCATTAGGCGCCTACACAACCCCCATTAGGCCCAACATCCTCATTACAGACCCAAACAGCCCGCCATTACAGCCCAACAACCCCCATTAGGGCCCAACAGCCCCCATTAGGGCCCAACAACCCCCATTACAGCCCCAACAGCCCCTACGCCCCACACCCATAGCCCCAACAACCCCATAGGCCCAACAGCCCCATAGGCCCAACAGCCCCATCAACCCCAACAGCCCCCATTACAACCCAACAACCCCATTAGGCCCAACAACCCCCATTACAGCCCAACAGCCCCCATTAGGGCCCAACAACCCCCATTACAGCCCAACAGCTCCCATTACAGCCCAACAGCCGCCATTACAACCCAACAACCCCCATTAGGGCCCAACAACCCTCATTACAGCTCAACAAACCCCATTACAACCCAACAGCCCCCATTACGGCCCAACAGCCCCCATTAGGGCCCAACAACCCCCATTACAGCCCAACAGCCCCCATTAGGGCCCAACAACCCCCATTATAGCCCAACAGGCGCCATTACAGCCCAACAACCCCCATTACAGCCCAACAACCCCCATTACAGCCCAACAACCCCCATTACAGCCCAACAGCCGCCATTACAACCCAACAACCCCCATTAGGGCCCAACAACCCTCATTACAGCCCAGCAACCTCCATCACAAACCAAAACCCCCATCAGGGCCCAACAACTGCCACTCCAGCCCAACAGCCAGCACTCCAACCCAACAACCTCCATCACAGCCCAACAACCCCCATCACAGCCCAACAACCACCACTACTGCCCGAAAGGTGACGCCGTGGGATCAAAAGCCCTTGAAGACATCTTTGAGCGACGCAGTGCTGTCCGTCTCATCCTGCTCCGTGCCCTCCGGGGCCCCACTGCTCCCACTGTTCCCAGCCGTGCCCCTTGGCCTTGGTCTGTTGTAGCTGTTGTAACGATCCTGCGCCGGTTCCGCCAGCGGCGATCGGCGACTGTAGGGCTGATCCTTCCCACGTCCCCCCACGCCGTCACCAACCGGCGGTGCCCGCGGGTCGTACAGACTGATGGCGCTCAGCACGCGGCTCTGCGCCGCGCCACGGCTCAGCCGCGGGTCGTAGGGTGCCAAGGGGGTCCCGGCATCACCCGCAGCATCGCCCGCATCGTCACCCAACTCACCGAGCTCTGGGGGTTTGGCTGCAGCTTTTTGCAGCCGGGGGTCCGACAGGGGTTTGCGCACGCGGGGGTCGCTGGGGCGTTCGGTGCCGCCCGGTTTATCGGTAGGTTTGTCACCAGCACCCGTGGGTTTGTCAGCGGGAGCGGGGAACGCGTCACCCGGCCCGGTGGTTTTGTCACCGGGCTGTTTGTCACCTGTCGTGTCACCTATTTTGTCAGCGCCGCCCGCGCTCACCGTCTGTAGGATGCGGGATAACAGCTCGAAATCCGGCAGCTTGGAAGAAGGTTCTGTCGTGATGCCGGGATCGGTCGGGACTCCGCGGTGTCGGGGGTCGGCGCGGTGCAGCCTGGGGTCACCGCCGGGTGTTACGGTGACGTCCTGCACGGGGATGGGCAGAGGGAGGAGATCCTCAGGGCTCCACAGCACCATGCGGGCGAAGGCGGGCTTGGTGAGGGTGACGTCCCGCGGTGGGGGGACAAAACGGTGCCGGTGACAGCGGGGGTCCCGCGGCGGCTGCCCCGGCGGCGGCTCCAGGGGGATGACAACGGGGCGATCCCGTAGGGAACGTTCGGGGTCGGCGTCGTCCTCCTCGTCGGCGAGACGGGATTTGGGGAGGGGGTCGGATTTGAGGTGAGAAGGGTCCGCTTTGGGGTTGTGGGGATCCATTTTGGGATAATCCGCTTCCGTTTTGGGATAATCCGTCTCCGTTTTGGGATAATTAGGGTCCGTTTTGGGATAATCCTCCGTTTTAGGGTGAGGCGGCTCTGTTTTGTTGTGCCGTGCCAAGCGGGGGTCCCGCAGTCGGGGGTCTGCCGGCCGCCCCCCACCCCCTGACGCTGCTGCTTTCTGCAACCGGGGGTCCGCGGTGTGGGGCGGCCCCATGGAACCGGGGGGCGGCCCCATAGAGGGGTGGGGGGGCCCCAAAGCGCCGCTCTGCTGCCTGAGGGTGCGCAGGATGGATGAGACGCTCCCACCCTCGTCCTCATCGCTGGAGTACCACAGGGCGGCGTCACCTGGGGGGGGTCGTTAAGGTGGTGTTAATGAGGAGGGGGTCCAAACGTCACCAAATGAACCCGAAAATTTGGTGACCCCCTTTGATCATCTGTCCCAAAGAGCTCTGATTTCACCAAACGAACCCCAAAGCGCTCAAATGTCCCCAAACTCACCCCAAAATCTGGTGCCCCCCCCCCCGGATTATCCTACCCCAAAGCCACTCCACTGCTCCAATGTCCCCAAACCACCCCAAAATGCAGTGCCCCCCCAATTAGTCCCCTAACTCACCCCCAAATGGCTCAAATTTCCCCCCAACTTAACCCAAAATCCACCACCCCCCCATCCAACCTTCCCTAAACTCCCCAAACCCACCCCAAAACCCCAACCCCACCCCTAGAATCCCCAAACCCACTCCAAAACCCCCCTATTTATCATCAAAACACTCCGGTACCCCCAAACCCACCCCAAACCCCCCCCATTTATCATCAAAACACTCCGTACCCCCGAGCCCACACCCCAAAACCCCCCATCCCTCACCCCAAAATCCAGTGCCCCCCCCAATTATCCTACCCCAAAGCCACTCCACTGCTCACAATGGTCCCCATAAACCCACCTCGAACAATGCAGTGCACCCCCCCAATTAGTCCCCTCGACTCAACCCCCAAATGGGCTAAAAGTCACCCCAAACTTAACCCAAAATCCACCACCCCCCCCATCCCACCTTCCCTAAAACTCCCCAAACCCACCCCAAAACCCCAACCCCACACCTAGAGTCCCAAAAAAACCCACCCCAAACCCCCCCCATTTATCATCAAAACACTCCGTACCCCCGAGTCCACCCCAAAACCCCCATCCCTCACCCCAAAATCCAGTGCCCCCCCCCCCCCAGACTATCCTACCGCAAAGCCACTCCACTGCTCCAAGGTCCCCAAACCCACCTCAAAATGCAGTGCCCCCCCAATTAGTCCCCTAACTCACCCCCAAATGGCTCAAATTTCCCCCCAACCCCACCCCAAAACCCCAACCTCACGCCTAGAATCCCTAAAAACCCACCCCAACCCCCCCCCATTTATCATCAAAACACTCCGTACCCCCGAGCCCACCCCAAAACCCCCCACCCCTCACCCCAGAGAGCTCAGATTCCCTCCAGAGCCCCCCAAAAAGCAGTCTACCCCCCCCCCAAAAGGCCCCCCCGACCCCGTCAGACCCCACTCACCTTCCTCGGGGTCCCTTTCGGGCCGCCCCCCCTCCGCCAGCCTTCGCGCCCGCTCCTCTTCCTCGCGCTGTTTGTGGCGGATGCGGAGGAACAGCGCGCGCTGAGCCGAGGGGAGGAAATCGGGGACGGGGGGGGGATCCTCGGGGTCGTGATCTGGGGGGGGGTCCGGGTACAGGCGGCTGCCGGGGGGGGGTCCTTCCATGTCCTCATAGGGAGCGTAGGGGTCTGCGGGGAGAGGGAGAGGGTGAGGGGAGAGGGTTGAGGGAGGGTGGGGGGGGGGGGGGGGAGGGGGGGAGGGGGGGAGGGGGAATGGAGCGGTTTGCCAGGGGTGGTTGGGGGGGGAGATTAGGAGTTGGGGGGGTATGGGGGGAAATGGGGAGTTTGGGGGATTTTGGGGAAATGGGGGTTGTTGGGGGGGATTTGGGGGAAAAAAAAAAAGGGGTGTTTTGGGGGGGTTGGGATTTTTGGGGGGGAAAAAAAGGGGTTTGTTTTGGGGGTTGGTTATTGGGGGAAAAGGGGATTATGGGTGGTTTGGGGGGGAAAATGAGGGGTTTTTTTATTGGGTGGTTTTGGGGGAAAAAAAGGGTTTTTGTTTGTTTGGGGTTGGATATGGGGGAAAAATTGGGGAGTTATTAAGGGTTGGATTTTGGGGGAAAAAATGAGGGTGGGGCGGGTTTGTTGGGTGGGGGGAAAATTTTTGGGGGGAAAAATGAGGGGTTGTTTGGGGGATTTTTGGGGGGGAAAAAAAAGGGTTTTTTTTTTTGGGGGGGGATATGGGGAAATGGGGGGTTATAGGGTGGTTTGGGGGCTTTTTGGGGGGGAAAAAAAAAAAGGGGTTTTTTGGGGGGGATTCTGGGGATTATTTGGGGGAGGGGAAACATGGATTTTGGGGGAATTTGGGGAAAAAAAAATGAGGGGTTGTTGGGGGGATTTGGGGGGGAAAAAAAAAAAAAAGGGTTGTTTTTGGGGGTTGGAGGTTGGGGGAAAATGAGGGGGTTATTGGGGGATTTGGGGAAAAAAAGGGTGTTTTTTGGGGGGTGGGGGATTGGGGGAAAAATGGGGGTTTTAAGGGTGGAATTTTGGGGGAAAAAAAATGAGGGGTGATTGGGTGGATTTGGGGGAAAAAAGGGGGTTTTGGGGGTGGATATGGGGGAAATGAGGGGTTATAGGGTGGATTTGGGGGGAAAATTGGGGCCGTTTTTGGTTTTGAAGGTGACTTTGGGGGGAATGGGGTTTACTTTCGGTTGTATTTTGGGGGGGCGGGGCATTAAGGGGTGGATTTTGGGGGGGGTTAATTTAAGGGGTGGGTTACTGGGTATATTTAGGGGAAATGGTGCATTTTGGTGTTGGACTTGGGGGAAAATAGGGCATTTTACCGGGTTGGATTTGGGGAACGGGGAAATGGAGGGTGAAGGGGGGCCTCTGGGGGAAAATGGGCCATAGGGATTTTTTGTGGGGGGAAATAAGGTTTTAGAGAGGTGGATTTGGGGCTAAAAAGCCCCAAATTGGGGCACACATACCTGGCCCCCCCATGGCTCCGTGCTCCATCTCCATCCCCTCCGGGGGGGGTCCATAGAATCCATCATAGTATCCCTGGGGGGGGGCGGCGCCGGGGGGCAGGAGGGCACCGTGGGGGGACCCCTCAGGGCTGTAGGGCATCATGGGGGGGCCCGGCCCCATGGGCATGTCGGGATGCATGTCGGGATGCATGTCGGGGTGCATGTCGGGGTGCATGTCGGGGTGCATGTCGGGATGCATGTCGGGGTGCATGTCGGGGTGCATGTCGGGGTGCATGGGGTGTATTGGGTGAATTCGGGATGCATGTGGGGGTTGCATGTTCGGGGATTTGCATGTCGGGGGTTTGCATTCGGGGGTTGCATTGGGGCCCCCATGGGGCCTGGGGGTCCTCCAGGACCGGGGAAGCGGGGTGGGGGGGGCCCTGGGTGCCTGCAAGAGGAGAAAATGCGGCTTAGAGAGGAGTGCTGACCCCCAAATCCCCATTTTCCACCCCCAGATCTGCACTTCTCAGCCCCGCATCACCATTCTTCAACTGTAAATCCTCATCTTTCAGCCCCAAATCTCCTCCTTTCAGCCCCAAATCCACGCTTTCCCACCCTTGGGTGCCTTCAAGAGAAGATGTATGCGTCTGGAAGGCATCAACGCCCCTAAAATCCTCCTTTTTTCCCCCAAATCCCCAGTTTCCCACCCCAACCTCCATTTTCCCACCCCAAATCCCCATTCTTCCTCTTCAGACCCATTTTTCCATCCCAAATCCCTATTTTCTCCCACTTAAGTCCCCATTTTTCCAACCTAAAACCCATTTCTCCCCTCCAAACCCTCCATCTCCCCCCCCAAACTCTCACTTTCCTCCCCAGCCCCCCATTATTCCTTCCCAGATGCCAATTTCTCCCCCTAAACCCCCACTTTCCCCCCCCCAAATCCCCATTTCCCACCCCTAAACCCTTCACTTTCCCACCTGAAACTCCCATCTTCCCCTTCTAAAACCCCCAAACAGGGATGGAGGGGGGCACCCACCTGACCCCCAGTTTCTCAGCCAGCTGCCCCGTGGGCCGCACCACTATCTCAAAAAGAGATGGGATCTTCTTATACATCTCCTGCTGCTGGGGGGACAGAGGCTCGTGCATCGGGGGGGGCATCTGTGGCCCTGGAGGGGGCATGGGGGGAACGGGGGGACCTCCAGGCATGGCCCTTCCATTGGGGGAGGGGGGAGCAGGGGGCCTGGGGGGTGTGGGGAGCAGCCCCACGCCGGGGGGAGGTTTGGGAAGCGGGTTGATGCCTTGTTTCTTCAGCTCCTCCACTTCTTTCTCATCCTCGGCGCCCGCTTCCGCATCGTCTTGGAGCATCTGCAAAGGGAAAGAGCGAGGTTTTGGGGGTAAAAAGGAGGATTTGGGGAAAACGAGGGTGGTGTTTTTTTGGAGGGGGGGGGGGGGGGGGGGGTGGTTTGGTACCTTGTCCAGCAGCTCTCGTGTCTCCTCGGTCAGCGGGGCGTGGGAGAACATGCAGTCATCACCGTTGATGCAGTTGCCCGTGGTGTGGAAGAGCTTGCAGGGGAAATCCCGTTTGGGTTTTTAAGGAAAAGTCATTAGGGAAGGTTAAGGGGGGGGGCTCCATGGTGGGATTTGGGTGTTCCAAAATCTGGCTAGAATCCACTCCCCCCAAAACTCCATTTCCAACTGGCCGTATAACAAACCTTCATTTTCAGGATCCAAGTTTTCAAAAGTGGGAATTTTTGGTTGGCCAAAAAATTGGGGTAGAATTACCCCAAACTGTGCCAAAATTTGGCTAGAATTCCCCCAAGCCTCCTTTGGATTTTTTTTTTCCCCCTCCTTCCTCCCTTTTTTTTTTTTTGCCTTTCCTTTTGGCTTTTTTTTTTCTTTCCCTTCCTGCCTTTTTCCACCCTTCCCCCGGTTTCCTTTGGCTTTTGGGGCATTTTCTGCCCCTGCCCCTTTTCCCCATCCCAAAGGATTTCCTTTTTGGGCCAAGTTTTTCTTGCCCTTGAAGTTTCCAGGTATGGAAAGGGGGTTCCCTTTGGGGGAAGCTCAAAAGCGGGAAAATTCACCCCTTCCCTTGGGAAGGAGGGGGAAGGGGGGGAAAGGAAGAGGTTTAAAAAAGGAAAAAAATTAAAAAATTTCCGGCTTGGGAATGGGGGAAATTGGGGGAAAGGTTTGGGATTTTAAAACATTTGGATTTGGGGGGGAAAAGGAAGTTTTTGGGGAATAGGGTGGATTTTTGGGGAAAATGGGAAAAGTGGGTTTTACAGAGGTTTTGGGGCTTGGGGGGGAAAGGAAATTTGGGTGGCTACAGAGGTTTGGATTTTGGGGGGAAAAATTCTTGTAGGAAGTGGGTTTGGGGGGAAAATTGGGGTTAAGCAGGGGTTTTGGGGGAAACTGCTTTAAGAGGTGGGTTTGGGGGAAAAAGGTCTTGTCGAAGGGTTTGGGGAAAAAAGGGTTCTGAGGAATGGGGAATTTGGGGGAATGAGGTTTGTAAGGGTGGGTTTTTGGGGGAAAATTGGGGTGGATGCGGGGGTGGTTTTGGGGAAAATTGGGTGCTATGAGGTGGGTTTGGGGAAAAATTGGGTGTGTTTAGAAAGTGGTTTGGGGGAAATTGGGTCCGGTGAGGGGGCAATTTGGGGGAAATTTGGGGGGGTCATGCCGGTGGAATTTGGGGGAAAATTGGGTTGCTATAGAAGGTGGGTTTTGGGGGAAAATGAAGGTGCTTAAGGGTGGATTTGGGGGAAATTGGGTGTAACCGGTGGATTTTGGGGAAATTGGGTGCTCCAGGGTGGGTTTGGGGGGAAATTGGGTGTATATTTAAGGGTGGGTTTGGGGGAAATGAAGGTGCTTAGAAGGTGGGTTTGGGGGGAAATGGGTGCCTAAGAGGTGGTTTTGGGGAAACAATTGGGTGCTTAGGAAGGTGGGTTTGGGGGGGGCCTTGGGTGCTTTTGTAGAAGGGATTTGGGGGAAATTGGGTGCTACAGAGGTGGATTTGGGGGAAAATTGGGTGCCCTATAAAGGTTGGGTTTGGGGGAAAAATGAGATGCTTGGGTTGGTTTGGGGAAATTGGGTGCTGTAGAAGTGGATTTGGGGGAATTGGGTGCTGTAGAAGTGGATTTGGGGGAAATTGGGTGTTTTACAGAGGTGGGGGGGGTTGGGTTTTGGGGGAAATTTTCAAAATTGGGTGCTGTTTGTAGGAAGTGGATTGGGGGGAAAACTTGGGTGCTTTTAAAATGGGTTTGTTGGGGAGGTCTTGTAGAAAGTGGATTTTGGGGGAAATTGGGGTTCCTATGGGTGGATTTGGGGAAATTGGGGCCAATAAATTTGGGGGCCAGGGAAAAGGTAATTGGGTTTTGGGGGAAATGGGTGCCCAAAGAGGGAATTTTTGGGGGAAAATGGGTGCTTAAGAAGGTGGTTTTGGGGGAAAAATTGGAGGTGGGTTTGGGGGAAATGAGGTGCTGCAGAAGTGGATTTGGGGGAAATGGGTGCCAAGAAGGTGGGTTTGGGGGGGGAGGGGGGGGAAGGATTGGGTGTTTGTAAGAAGTGGTTTGGGGGAAATTGGGTGCTATGCAGGTGGATTTGGGGGAAATTGGGCTCTAGAAGGTGGATTTGGGGGAAATTGGGTGCTGTAGAAGTGGATTTAGGGGAAATTGGGTGCTGTAGAAGTGGATTTGGGGGAAATGAAGTGCTACAGAGGTGGTTTTGGGGGAAACTGGGTGCTATAGAGGTGGGTTTGGGGGAAATGAGGTTCTGTAGAGGTGGATTTGGGAGACAGAAGTGGGAGTGCTGTGGGGTTGGAGCTCACCCAGGTGCAGCGGCCCTCCACGAAGTATTTGCAGATGACTTTGCCCTTCTTGTCTGCAGGAGGGTGGGTTTTGTCGTGGTCCCCGCGGCGGTAATTGCCCACCTCCACCATCCTGGGGGGGTCAGGAAAGGAGGGGAGAAGTGGGAGCACTGTGCATCAAAGGGCAAAAGGTACAAAAATGGGGCAGGAAGGCAACTCTGGGGCAGTGGAGAATGGGAAATAGGGGGAAATGTGGAGGATGTGGAGCATGGGATGTGGGAGGCGTGGAATGTGGGAAATGTGGGGGATGTGGACCGTGATATGTGGGAAATATGGAACATAAAATATGGGAAATGTGGGAAAATATGAGAAATATGGGACATAATACGAGGAATGCGAAATATATGGGAAATATGGAACACAAAATATGGGAAATGTGGGAAAATATGAGAAATGTGGAACATAATATGAGGAATGTGAAACATATGGGAAATAAGGAACATGAAATATGGGAAATCTAGGAAATAGTGAACATAGCATGTTGGAAATATGGGAAATATGGAACATAAAATATGGGAAATGTGGGAAATATGAGAAATACGGAACATAATAAGAGAAATGTGAAATATATGGGAAATATGGAACATAAAATACTGGAAATGTGGGAAAATATGAGAAATATGGGACATAATACGAGGAATGTGAAATATATGGGAAATAAGGAACATAAAATATGGGAAATGTGGGAAATATGAGAAATATGGAACATAATAAGAGGAATGTGAAATATATGGGAAATAAGGAACATGAAATATGGGAAATGTGGGAAAATATGAGAAATATGGGACATAATACGAGGAATGTGAAATATATGGGAAATGTGGAACATAAAATATTGGAAATGTGGGAAAATATGAGAAACATGGAACATAATATGAGGAATGTGAAATATATGGGAAATATGGAACACAAAATATGGGAAATGTGGGAAAATATGAGAAATATGGAACATAAGACGAGGAATGTGAAACATATGGGAAATAAGGAACATGAAATATAGAAAAAGTGGGACATACTGAACATAGCATGTTGGAAATATGGGAAATATGGAACATAAAATATGGGAAATGTGGGAAAATATGAGAAATATGGAACATAATAAGAGGAATGTGAAATATATGGGAAATAAGGAACATGAAATATGGGAAATGTGGGAAAATATGAGAAATATGGAACATAATACGAGGAATGTGAAACATATGGGAAATAAGGAACATGAAATATAGGAAATGTGGGACATACTGAACATAGCATGTTGGAAATATGGGAAATATGGAACATGGGAGAAATGGGAATGCAAAATATGAGAAGTACAGAAGGTGAAAGATGAAACACAGCACAAGAAGAACAAATTGTGGGCGGTGCAGAGAGGAACCATCACTTCTTGTGCACCCTTGGGCCCCACAGGACCATTCTGGGGACACGTGGGCCCCCCCTCCTGACTCCCGGATGGCAGCAGGATGGACGACAGCGCAAAGAAACGTGGCAGTGATGACAAAGGCATGAATTTCTCACCATGTCCTCATCGTAGTAATCGTCGTCGTCGTTCATGGCGCTGCCTTTGGCCATCCTGCCACGGCCACGGCCTCGGCCCATCCCTTTGTTCCCTCTGCCCCTGGGACCGCGGCCACGACCCCGATTTAAGCCTGAAAAAGGGGGAAAAAGGGCCATCAGTGCCACAGTGGTGCTGGGGGGGGGGGTTAAGGGGTGGGTGGGGGCTCACCGCGCCCGCGCCCGTCCTTGTTGCGGCGGTACTGGCCCGGCTCCTTGCTGCTGTAGTCATCGTAGTCATCATCGGGGCCACCGGGATCCTCGGGGTCACCGTACTGCAGGGTGCAGAGATCCCACAGATTTAATCCCAATCTTGAGCTCTTATCCCCATTCTTGAGCTTCTATCCCCAATCCCAGAGCTCTTATCCCCATTTTTGAGCTTCCATCCCCAATCCCACAGCTTTAATCCCGATACTAAAGCCTTCATCCCCATTCCTGACCTTCTGATCCCCAATCCCAGAGCTCTTATCCCCATTTTTGAGCTTCTATCCCCAATCCCAGAGCTCTTATCCCCATTTTTGAGCTTCTATCCCCAATCCCAGAGCTCTTATTCCCATTTTTGAGCTTCCATCCCCAATCCCAGAGCTCTTATCCTCATTCTTGAGCTTCTATCCCCAATCCCAGAGCTCTTATCCCCATATTTAAAGCTCTGTCCCAATCCCACAGCTCCTGAGCCCATTCTTGAGTTCCACCCAATCCCAGAGCTTTATCCCCATACTAAGCCTTCTCCATTCCTGAGCTTCTGTCCCCAATCCCAGAGCTCTTATCCCCATTCTTGAGCTTCTATCCCCAATCTCAGAGCTCTTATCCCCATTTGTGAGCTTCTATCCCCAATCCCAGAGCTTTTATAACCCCATTCTTAAAGCTTCCATCCCCATTCCCAGCTTCTAATCCCCATCACAGAGCTCTTCATCCCCATTCCTGAGCTTCTATCCCCAATCCCAGAGCTCTTATCCTCATTCTTGAGCTTCTATCCCCAATCCCAGAGCTCTTATCCCCATTCTTGAGCTTCTGTCCCCAATCCCAGCAGCTTTTTCCATACAAAGCTTCATCCCCATTCCTGAGCTTCCTATCCCCAATCCCAGAGCTCTTATCCTCATTTTGAGCTTCCTATCCCCAATCCCACAGCTTAATCCCTATAGTAACCTCATCCCATTCCTGAGCTTCTGTCCCCAATCCCAGAGCTCTTATCCCCATTCTTGAGCTTCCATCCCCAATCCCAGAGCTCTTATCCCCATTTTTGAGCTTCCATCCCCATTCCCTGAGCTTTATCCCCATATCCATAAGCCTCTCATCCCGTTCCTGAGGCTTCTATCCCCAATCCCAAAGCTCTTATCCCCATTTTGAGCTTCTATCCCCAATCCCAGCTTTAATCCCTACTAGCTTCATCCCCATTCCTAAGCTTCTATTCTCAATCCCACAGCTCTTATTCCCATTTTGAGCTTCCATCCCCAATCCCAGAGCTCTTATCCCCATTCTTGAGCTTCCATCCCCAATCCCACAGCTTTAATCCCGATACTAAAGCCTTCATCCCCATTTTTGAGCTTCTATCCCCAATCCCAGAGCTCTTATCCCAATCCCACAGGTGTTCAGCCTCATCCCAGAGCTTTCAACTCTAATCCCAGAGCTTCTATCCCCATTCCCATGGCTTTTAGCCTCATTCCCATCCCTTTTTGCACCATTTCCAGCACTTTCATCCCCATCCCATCCCTTTCAGCCCCATTCCCATTCTTTTTCTGCCATTCCCTTCCCTTTTTACCCCATCTCATCCCTTTAATCTCCATTCCCAGCCCTTTCTGCCCTATTCCATCCCTTTTCATCCCATTCCATCACTTTTTGCCCTATTCCATCCCTTTTTGTCTCATTACCACCCCTTTGTCCGCCATCCCATTGCTTTCTGCCCCATTCCCAGTCCTTTTTCCTCCAGACCTGTCCATTTCCAGCCCCTCCCATTCCTATTATATCCATTCCCAGCACTTTTTGCCTCTATTCCATCCTTCTTCATCCCATCCCCACCCCCTTTTCATCCCCATCCCACCCCTTTTCACCACCCTCCCATCTCTTTTCATCCCACTCCCATCCATTTTCACTCCATCCCAACCCTTTTCACTCCCATTCCCTTAACTCCCAACCATCCCAGCCTCTCAGATTCCCATCCCCACCACTCACCTCCATCTCCTCCTCGTACATCTCCTCCTCATCCTCCATGTGATCCCCTCGAGCCCCGACCACGGTTTCCCCGTCCCATTCCTCGGCCGCCCCTCATGCAGCCCCGACCCCGACCCCGGAACCCACGGCCACGGCCACGACCACCTAGGGAAGGAATGGAGGCATCACTTGGCAGATTCTGATTGATTTCAGCCCAAAACTGGGGCAGTGGAGCTCAGGGTGAGGTTTGGGTATGGAATTGGGGTTTAAGTTGTTGATGGATTATGGCAGATTTCAACCTGAAGTGATGAAAATTGGGGCAGTTGGGACTCAGGGTGGGGTTTGGGTAAATTGCTGGCGTTAAGAGTTGATGGACTGTGAGCAAATTTTGGGCCAAAATGATGAAAATTGGGGCAGTGCGACACAGGGTGGGGTTTGGGTAAATTGCTGGCGTTAAGAGTTGATGGATTGTGGCAAATTTTGGCCCAAAATGATGAAAATTGGGGCAGTGGGACTCAGGGTGGGGTTTGGGTAAATTGGTGACTGTTAAGAGTTGATGGATTGTGGCAAATTTTGGCCCAAAATGATGAAAATTGGGGCAGTGGGACTCAGGGTGGGGTTTGGGTAAATTGCTGGCTGTTAAGAGTTGATGGATTGTGGCAAATTTTGGCCCAAAATGATGAAAATTGGGGCAGTGGGACTCAGGGTGGGGTTTGGGTAAATTGCTGGCGTTAAGAGTTGATGGATTGTGGCAAATTTTGGCCCAAAATGATGAAAATTGGGACAGTGGGACTCAGGGTGGGGGTTGGGTAAATTGGTGAGGTTTAGAGTTGATGGATTGTGGCAAATTTTGGCCCAAAATGATGAAAATTGGAGCAGTGGGACTCAGGGTAAATTGCTGGTGTTAAAAGTTGATGGGTTGTGGCAAATTTTGGCCCCAAATAATGAAAATTGAGGCAGTGGGACTCAGGGTGGGGTTTGGGTAAATTGCTGGCGTTAAGAGTTGATGGATTGTGGCAAATTTTGGCCCAAAATGATGAAATTGGTGCAGTGGGACTCAGGGTGGGGTTTGGGTAAATTGGTGGCGTTAAAAGTTGAGGGATTGTAGCAAATTTTGGCCCAAAATGATGAAAATTGAGGCAGTGGGACTCAGGGTGAGGTCTGGGTAAATTGCTGACGGTAAGAGTTGATGGATTGTGGCAAATTTTGGCCCAAAATGATGAAATTGGTGCAGTGGGACTCAGGGTGAGGTTTGGGTAAATTGCTGGCATTAAAAGTTGATGGATTGTGGCAAATTTTGGCCCGAAATAATGAAAATTGAGGCAGTGGGACTCAGGGTGAGGTCTGGGTATGGAATATTTTTTTTTTTTCCAGTCCCAATGGACCAAAAAGGGGAGATTTCATCCCCAAAAGCTCTGGTACCTCGGCCCCGGTGCGACCCTTCCTTCGCCCGTCGGTACTGGTTCAGCTCCTTGGCGAAGTCGTCGTAGTCGTCCTTCGGCCCATCCTCATCCTCCTCCCCCTCATAGCGGCCATATTCTTCGGCCTCGTAGTCCTCGTAGGAGCCGTAGCCTTTGGGTTCCATCTTGGAGTATGGCTTCTTTTGCATCGGGGCGTTGTGAGAGGAGTAGGGTTGGTGGGGCTGTGGGGGAAGAGGAAGAATGGGAACGGGGCTGGGGTCCTGCAGGGAACTGGGCTGGGATCCCATTGGGAACAGTGGTGGGATCTCATTGGGAACAGTGGTGGGATCCTATTGGGATCTCATTGGGAGCAGTGGTGGGATCCCATTGGGAACAGTGGTGGGATCTCACTGGGAAGTGGTGGGATCTCATTGGGAACAGTGGTGGGATCCCACTGGGATCTCATTGGGAACAGTGGTGGGATCCCATTGGGATCTCATTGGGAGCAGTGGTGGGATCCCATTGGGAACAGTGGTGGGATCTCACTGGGAAGTGGTGGGATCTCATTGGGAACAGTGGTGGGATCCCACTGGGATCTCAATGGGAGCAGTGGTGGGATCCCATTGGGAGCAGTGGTGGGATCCCATTGGGAGCAGTGGTGGGATCTCATTGGGAGCAGTGGTGGGATCCCATTGGGATCTCAATGGGAGGAGTGGTGGGATCCCATTGGGAATGGTGGTGGGATCCCATTGGGAACAGTGGTGGGATCTCATTGGGAACAGCGGTGGGATCCCATTGGGAATGGTGGTGGGATCCCATTGGGAACAGTGGTGGGATCTCATTGGGAACGGTGGTGGGATCCCATTGGGAACGGTGGTGGGATCCCACTGGGAACGGTGGTGGGATCCCATTGGGAGCAGTGGTGGGATCCCATTGGGAATGGTAGTGGGATCCAATTGGGAATGGGACTGGGATCCAATTGGGAATGGGACTGGGATCCAATTGGGAATGAATGTGAGATCCCATTGGGAATGGTGCTGGGATCCCAATGGGAGTGATGATGGAATCCCATTGGGAACAGTGCTGGGATCCCATTGGGAACGGTGTTGAAAGCCCCATTGGGAACGATGGTGAAATCCCATGGGGAGCAGTTTTGGGATCCCACTGGGAGCTCTGCTGAGATCCCACTGGGAACAGCTCTAAAACCCTTTTAATGACAAAATCCCCCAATTTCCCCATTTTTGGGGCCTGCACACCATTCTCCCAGTACTCACGGGGACGTAGGGGGGGCTGTAGTCCCGGTACCGGCGGTGCCCCCCCTTCTCTCCAGGGCTGAAGTCGGAGTCATCGCTGTCATCTGAGAAATCATCACTGGACGAGGCGTGTCGCTGTGAGAGAACCACACATCAACCTCCATCGTGGGGTTTTTGAGGAATTTTTATAGGAAACTTTGGGTTTTTTAGGACCCCAGTTCTCCTTACATCAAATCTGCATCGGAGGAAATATCTCCCATTCCCTTCAACCGCATTTTGTTTGAGGAATTACAATTTTATTCATCCCAAACTTCAGTTTTGGAGAGATGCACAAGGAGCATTTTTGAAGACTTAAGGTCCGTAAAAGGGAATTTTTTAGGACGTTGGGAGTAAGGAACATCATTTTTGAAGATTTAGGGTCCATAAAGGGCATTTTTGAAGATGTAGGGACCCATGAATGTCACTTTAGAAGATTTAAGGACCATAAAGGGCATTCTTGAGGACAAAGGGACCCATGAAGGGCATTTTTGAAGGCACAGGAACCCAACAAAGGGCGTTTCTGAAGACGTAGGGACCAACGAAGCTCATTTCTGAGGATGTGGAGATCTAGGAAAGGCATTTTTGTAGATGTAGGGACCCATGAAGGGCATTTTTGAAGACTCAGGGACCCACAAAAGGCATTTTTGAAGATGTAGGGACCCATGAAGGGCATTTTTGAAGGCACAGGGAACCCAACAAAGGGCATTTTTCAAGACGTAGGGACCAATGAAGCTCATTTCTGAGGATGTGGAGATTTAGGAAGGGCATTTTTGTAGATGTAGGGACCCAAGAAGGGCACTTTGAAGACTCAGAGACCCACAAAAGGCATTTTTGAAGATGTAGGGACCCATAAAGGGCATTTTTGAAGACGTAGGGACCCACGAAGGGCGTTTTTGGAGACGTATGGACCAATGAAACTCATTTTTGAGGATGTGGAGACCTAGAAAGGGCATTTTTGAAGATGTAGGGACCCATGAAGGGCATTTTTGAAGACACAGGAACCCAACAAAGGGCGTTTCTGAAGACTTGGGGACCAATGAAGCTCATTTCTGAGGATGTAAAGATCTAGTAAGGGCATTTTTGAAGATGCAGGAACCCATGAATGCCATTTTTGAAGACACAGGAACCCAACAAAGGGCGTTTTTGAAGGCGTAGGGACCCATGAAGGGCATTTTTGAAGGCACAGGAACCCAACAAAGGGCATTTTTGAAGACGTAGGGACCCATGAAGGGCATTTTTGAAGACACAGGAACCCAACAAAAGGCGTTTTTGAAGACGTAAGGACCAATGAAGCTCATTTTTGAGGATGTGGAGACCTAGAAAGTGCATTTTTGAAGACGTAGGGACCCATGAAGGGCATTTTTGAAGACACAGGAACCCAACAAAGGGCGTTTTTGAAGAAGTAGGGACCCATGAAAGGCATTTTTGAAGGCACAGGAACCCACAAAGGGCGTTTTTGAAGACAGGGACCAATGAAACTCATTTTTGAGGATATGGTGACCTAGAAAGGGCATTTTTGAAGACGTAGGGACCCACAAAAGGCGTTTCTGAAGACGTAGGGACCCACGAATGCCATTTTTTTAGACACAGGAACCCACCAAGAGCGTTTTCGAAGACACGGAGACCCACTGAAGGGCATTTCTGAGGCCCGGCTCACCTTGTGCTTGGATTTCCTCTTCTTCTTGGCTCTCCTCTTCTCCTTCTCACGCTCCTTACGCCGTTTTCTCTTGCCGCGCCGGTGCGACCGCTCCCCATCCGAGTCGCTGCCGTGCCGCTCTCCCTTCTCCCTGCGGCTCCGCGTGGGCCGTGGCTCCGGGGTTTCCTCAGCACCATCGTCCTCCAGCTCGCCCTCCTCCAGCTCCCCATCTTCCCTGTGGGGTGAAAGGGGAGGATGGGATCAAGGTCAGACTGTGCTGGAAGAACTGAAGGTCAAACCTGACCTCGGCCTCAAGTTCTGCCCGTGAAACCTGACCGTGGCCTTAAAACACAGCTGTGATCCTAAAGCTGGAGCCTGGATTTATCTGGCCCTAAAACCCAACCCCAAACCTGACCCCAGCCTTAAATCATGACCCTAAAACCCAACCCTGGCCTTAAATCCAACCTTATCTGACCCTAAAATCCAACCCTGGGCTTAGATTTGGGCCCTAAAACCTCACCCTGGCCTTAATATCAGACCTTACAATCCAGTACTGACCCTAAGACCCAACCCTGGCTTTGCAAGCTGTCCCTAAAACTCAAACCCTACTCAAAACCCAGCCCTGGTCTTAAATTCTACCTCCAAAACCCAACCCTAGCCTTACACCCAACCCCAAACCTGACCCCGGCCTTAATCCATGACCCCAAAACCCAACCTTAAAACACGGCCCTGGCCTTAAAACCCGACCCCAAAACCCAACCCCATCCCTAAAACCCAACCTTAAGACCCAAACCTAACCCAAAACCCAACGTGAAGACCCAAGCCTGACCCTAAAACCCAACCCCAGCCCTAAATCCTGACCCCAACCAGAGGTGCTGGGCTGAGTATGGCACACAGGTGGATGCAGAATGCAAACCCCAATGGCAGCTGGATGGAGTTGGACCTGGGGGGGAATATTGCAAAAAAAGGCAAAATTTGTTCCAAAAGGGTAAAAATCTGTTGGAAGATGGCAGAATACGCCCCAAAAAAAGAAAAGCATCTGTTCCAAAGAAGGTGAAAAATGACAAAATAAAGGAAAAATCTGCTGCAAAAGGCAGAAATCCACCCAAAGGTGGCAGGAATTTGCCCCAAAGTGGCAGAAATCCACCCCAAATCCCAAATTCTCAGCACCATTTGCTCGAAGCCAAGGGACCTGACACCCACTTCCCCAATTTAGCTTGTGCTTGGGACGAGTGCTAATTAATCCCGAGCTCATTTGGATGGCCCTGACCTAATTATGGGGTAGGCAACATCAGTGGCAGTGCAGAAATGGCCCCCAAAATCCCCCACAAGGCCCTAAAAACCCCCCAGAAAGCAGCAGGAAAGCACCTGGAAGATGACTGAGCTCATTAGCAGGTGGCTGTTCATTAATTAACTAATTAATCAATCAGTCCTGGGTCCTCCAGGGAGCAACACTTTCCCTTTGGTCTCTGTTATAAATAGGAAAAGGGGGGCTCCCAAATCCCTATACAGCCAAGGGTCCTATAGGGCCTCCTTTACCCTACCCACCTATAGGACCCACAAGGGTTCCTTGTTCTTTTATTCCATTAAGGAATTATGGTCCTATAGGGCCCTCCCTCCCAAAGAACAGGAATTCCTATAATGGCCTTTCCCCTATAACACCCACAGGACCACTTAGGGTTTCCTATATGGTCTCCTTTCTTTAAATCCACCCTATTTAAGATCTAAAGACCTATAGGGCCTTTTAAACCTCTATCCAACCCATAGGGAACAACGGTTTATAGGTCCTCTTTCATTTATCCCTATGGCACATATTGGCTTATATGGCCCTCTTTACTTCACAATGCCCTCCCTTCCAGACCCTTAAAACAGGGTTCCTATATGGCTTTCTACTTGGCCTATAAACCCAAAAACACATGTGGGTTCCATATGGTCCCTTTTTCCCTACAGTCCCCTACCTTATTATCCTATTGGCCCTATATCCTTTTATACAGGACCCAATGGGCCTTGAGGTTTCCCTATAACAACCTCCCAGGGAAAATATGGGTTTATATATGGCCTTTAGGTTTAAACCCTAAGCACATATGGTTTATACCCCCTTTACTATTTCCCAGGCAGTATATGGCCCTCCGGATTCCAATCCCCTAAAAGACAAATATATTCCTAATAGTCCCTTCTTTCCTATTAACACCATAAAACAATAAGGGTTTCCTATATGGTTTTTTTAACTAAGCCACCCTAAGGTGCATATAAGTTCTATGGTTCCTCCTTTCCCACCCTAATTCCACCCTACAGGACCCAAACAGAGGCCCTATATGGCCCTCCTCCACCTATAACCCACCAGAAATTAGGGTTTATATGGCTTTTTTCCCTATAACACCCTACAAGGCACATATAGAATTCCTATTCCTTCCTTCCCTAAACCCCTACAAACACAAAGGTTCTTGCATATGGTTTCTTTCCCTTTAACATCCTACAGAACAAATATAGGGTTTCTATATGGTCCTCTTTTACCTATTAACACCATACAGGACACACAAGGGTTTCCCTATGGCCTTTTACCTTACCACCCTAAAATGCATAGAGGATCTATGGGGTCCCTTTACCTTACCACCTATAGGACACAACAGGGTTCCTATAGGTTACACCCTATACCCAAAGGACACAGGTAGGGTTCCTTATGGCTCTGCTTTCCCTTAATCCCCCTAAAAGGACACTTAAATTCCTATATGGCTTCCTCCTATAAACCCAACAAGGACACAAGGATTTCCTATAGGGTCCTCCTTTCCTGTAAAACCCCTACAGGAACCAATTAGAGGGTTCCTATATGGTCCTCCTTTCCCTATAACACCCTACAGGACACACACAGTGTTCCCATATGGCTCTCCTTTACATGTATCCACCCTATAACATGCATAGAAGGATCCTATAGGGTCCTCTTTTACCTATACCACTCTATAGGACACACACAGGGTTCCTATAGGTTCTCTTTCACCTCTATCCACCCTATAGGACACATGTAGGGTTCCTATATGGCTCTGCTTTACTTACATCCTCCCTACAAGACACTTACAGGGTTTCTATATGGCCCTTCTACACCTATAGACTTCCAACAGGACACATTTAGGGTTCCTATATGGTCCTCCTTTACCTGAAAACCCTACAGGACACACAGAGGGTTCCTATATGGTCCTCCTTTCCCTATAACACCCTACGGGACACAAAGAGTGTTCCCATATGGCTCTCCTTTACATTTATCCACCCTATAACATGCATACAAGGATCCTATAGGGTCCTCTTTCACCTCTATCCACCCTACAGACACATACAGGGTTCCTATAGGTTCTCTTTCACCTCTATCCACCCTACAGGACACATGTAGGGTTCCTATATGGCTCTGCTTTACTTACATCCTCCCTACAAGACACTTACAGGGTTTCTATATGGCCCTTCTACACCCATAGGCTTCCAATAGGACACATTTAGGGTTTCTATGTGGTCTTCCTTTACCTATAAGACCCTACAGGACACATAAAGGGTTCCTATATGGTTCTCCTTTCCCTATAACACCCTACAGGACACACACAGTGTTCCCATATGGCTCTCCTTTACATTATCCACCCTATAACATGCATAGAAGGATCCTATAGGGTCCCCTTTTACCTATACCACTCTATAGGACACACACAGGGTTCCTATAGGTTTTATTTCACCTCTATCCACCCTATAGGACACATGTAGGGTTCCTCTATGGCTCTGCTTTACTTACATCCCCCCTAAAAGACACTTACAGGGTTTCTATATGGCCTTTCTACTCCTATAAACTTCCAACAGGACACATTTAGGGTTCCTATATGGTCCTCCTTTACCTGTAAAACCCTACAGGACACATATAAGGTTCCTATATGGCTCTTCTTTCCCTATAACACCCTACAGGACACACACAGTGTTCCCATATGGCTCTCCTTTACATTTATCCACCCTATAACATGCATACAAGGATCCTATAGGGTCCTCTTTTACCTATACCACCCATAGGACACACACAAGGTTCCTATAGGTTCTCTTTCACCTCTATCCACCCTATAGGACACATGGAGGGTTCCTATATGGCTCTGCTTTACTCACATCCTCCCTACAAGACACATTTAGGGTTTCTATATGGCCCTTCTACACCTATAGAGTTCCAACAGGACACATTTAGGGTTCCTATATGGTCCTCCTTTACCTTAAACCCGACAGGACAATAGATATGGTTCCCCGTATATTGGGTTCCTCCTTATTTCCCCTTAAACACCCTACGGGAACACAAGTGTTCCCATATGGCTCTCCTTTACATTTATCCACCCTATAACATGCATACAAGGATCCTATAGGGTCCCCTTTTACCTCTATCCACCCTAAGAACACACACAGGGTTCCTGTAGGTTCTCTTTCACCTCTATCCACCCTATAGGACACATACAGGGTTCCTATATGGCTCTGCTCTACTTACATCCTCCCTACAAAACACTTACAGGGTTTCTATATGGCCCTTCTACACCTATAGACTTCCAACAGGACACATTTAGGGTTCCTATATGGTTCTCCTTTACCTATAAGACCCTACAGGACACACAGAGGGTTCCTATATGACTCTTCTTTCCCTATAACACCCTACATAACACATAGAGGGTTCCTATATGGTCCTCCTTTCCCTATAACACCCTACAGGACACATAGAGGGTTCCCATATGGCTCTCCTTTACATGCATCCACCCTATAACATGCATACAAGGATCCTATAGGGGTCCTCTTTTACCTACACCACTCTATAGGACACACAGGTTCCTACGGTTCTCCTTTCACCTCTATCCACCCTACAGGACACATGTAGGGTTCCTATATGGCTTTGCTTTACTTACATCCTCCCTATAAGACACATTTAGGGTTTCTATATGGCCCTTCTAAACACCTAAAGACCTTTTCCCAAGCTCGGCCATTTACGAGGGTTCCTATATGGCTCTTCTTTCCCTATAACACCCTACAGGACACACACAGTGTTCCCATATGGCTCTCCTTTACATGTATCCACCCTATAACATGCATAGAAGGATCCTATAGGGTCCTCTTTTACCTATACCACTCCATAGGACACACACAGGGTTCCTATAGGTTCTCCTTCACCTCTATCCACCCTATAGGACACATGTAGGGTTCCTATATGGCTCTGCTTTACTTAATTCCTCCCTACAGAACACATTTAGGGTTTCTATATGGCCCTTCTACAACTACAGACTTCCAACAGGACACATTTAGGGTTCCTATAGGGTCCTCCTTTACCTGTAAGACCCTACAGGACACATAGAGGGTTCCTATATGGTCCTTCCTTTATCTATAAGACCCTACAGGACACATAGAGGGTTCCTATATGGCTTTTCTTTCCCTATAACACCCTACAGGACACATAAAGGGTTCCTATATGGTTCCTCCTTTACCTGTAACACCCTACAGGATAGAAACAGGGTTCCTATATGGTTCCCCTTTACCTACAAGACCCTACAGGACACATTTAGGGTTCCTATACGGCCCTCCTTCACCTCTACCCACCATATAGGACACTACAGAGTTTCTAAAATCTCCACTTTAAGGATTTGGGGCAATTTTCCCCTCTTTTGGGCTCAGAAGAAAATCCTCCACTTTGGTGATTTGGGGGAAATTCCCCCAATTTTAGGGGAAATTGTCAACTTTTGGAAATTTGGGGCAATTTTCCTCGTTTTTGGGATCAGAGGAAGATTCCTCTCGTGATTTTGGGGAAAATTTTGCACTTTCAGGGACAATTCTCTACTTCTAGGGGAAAAATTCCCACTTTTGGGATCAGGGGAAATTCGCCACTTTGGGGGAAATTGCCCAATTTTAGGGGAAATCGAGGGGAAATTCTCCACTTTGGGGGATTTGGGGCAATTTTCTCCATTTTGGGGCTCAGAGGAAAATTGCCCACTTTGAGGATTTGGGGCAAATTGGGCACTTTTAGGGGTGGTGGTTTGGGGAAAATTGGGCACTTTTGGGTAAACGGGGCCCAAACAGCTCCCAGAATGGAAAAGAACACAAACAAAAGTAACAAAAATTAACAAAAAAGAAAGAAAACTTGGCCAAATAACCACAAATTTGGGTCAGGGGGCAAACGTGGGGGAGAAGGGTGGAAAACGGGGTTTTTGGGGGGGGGGGTTTGGGCCTTTTTTGATGTTTTTGGTCACTTTGGGGCCCTTTGGTCACTTTTTTTTTTTGGCCATTTTGGCACTTTTCCAGCCTTTTTTTGGCACTTTTTTTTCAGCCATTTTGGCACTTTTTGGCACTTCTTGTCACTTCCAACATTTTCTCACTTTTTTTGACATTTTTTTCACTTTTTTTTTTTTTTTTTTTTTTCCTTTTTTTTTTTTTTTTTTTTTTTTTTTTTTTTTTGTCTTTTTTTTTTGGCCTTTTTCTTACTTCTTTCTGGACATTTTGTTCCATTTTTTTGGGGCACTTTCGTCACTTTTGGACACTTTGGGCCTTTTTGTCACTTTTTCCCCCCTTTTTCTCACTTTTTTTGGACATTTTTGTGTCTTCATTGGACTTTTTGGTCACTTTTTGACCCTTTCCCAATTTCTCCTTTTTTACCCCTTTTTTGGCCACTTTTTGGGACCTTTTTTTTTTTTTTTCCCTTTTGCCACTTTTTCCCCTTTTTTGTCACTTTTTGGGCATTTTTCTCACTTTTACAAGGACCTTTTTTGTCCCTTTTTTCGGACCTTTCCGTCCTTTTTTTTTTTGTTGTCATTTCTGTCACTTTTTCAGACATTTCCACCACTTTTTTGGGACACTTTTTTCACTTTTTTTTTTTTCCCCTTTCACCACAATTTTCAAACCACTTTTTCCTCTTTTTGGCCTTTTTTTTTTCTTTTTCCAGGCCACCTCACAGCAGTGTTTTGTATTGCAGTCACATTTTGGGGGCGTGCTTTGCTTACTGTGACACAAACACATCATTTCAGTGCTCAATACTTGCAGTTTTTTGGGGCAAAATTGGCTCTTTCAGCTATTTTCCGTGCCAGCTCCTCACCTGAAGAGATCTTGGGGTTCAATTTGGGGCGAAAAGGGGGGAAAAAGGTCAACATTTTGTTACTGCATCACATGGGGTCGTCCCCGATCCCCCGCCCCCCCCACCCAAAAGTGGGATAATTGCACACAGCTCATTAAGAAATAACCAATTAATCATCGTAAAGCCTCAACGAGGTGATTTGGGAGGGGAAAAAAGTGGAAAAAGTGTTGTTTTTTTTTTTTTGGGGGGGGGGGGAGTGGGGAACAACAGTGTGGGGGGGCTGTCAGTGCTTGAGGCTGCACACAAGGGGACCTTAATTAACCATTAACTCTTTAGGAACACCATTAATTGCCTTTACCCCCCCCTCCCCCCCCACATTTGGCTTCTAGGGTCCCTGCCTCTGCCCCCTCCCCCCCCCCACTCCCTTTTCGTGTTCCCCTCCCCCTTATCATAACCTCTGAACCCCCCCCACCCCAATTCCCATTACCTCAACCCTCCTGCCCCCCTCCCTTAACCTTAAAGAACCCCCACCCACCCCTCAACTTTTAGGACCCCCCCTCCCTTCCTGTACCTTTCAGATCACCCCCCCCAGACTCCTTTTAACCTCAATCTTTGCCCCCCTCCCCTCCCCATTCCTTTCACTTCAAGCCTTGTCCCCCCCCCCCCAAACTCTTCCCCTCAACCTCTAAGCCCCCCACCTACCTTAACTTTTATGCCCCCCCCCCCCCTTTACCTCAACCATTAGGACCCCCAGCCCCTTCCCTCACTTCATCTTTGCTTCCCCCTCCCCAGACTTTAAGACCACCCCCCCCCCTTCCCATCTCTCTTCACCTCAATCTCTGCCACCCCCCCAACCTTAACCATTAAGCCCCCCTCCCCTTCCCTCACCTCTACCTTTAAAACCCCCCCCCTCAACCTTTGCCCCCCATCGGCACCCCCCCAATCTCTCTCACCTCAACCTTTGCCCCCCCCACCTCACCTCAACCTTTAGGACCCCCCCTCCACCCCTTCCCTCACCTCAACCTTTGCCACCCCCCCCCAACCCTTCCCTCACCTCAACCTCTGCCACACCCCCCCCACCCCATCTTAACCAATTAACCCCCCCCCATTCCTTCACCTCAACCTGTACCCCCCCCACCTGAACCTTAGGACCCCCCCCCCACCTTTAGGACCCCCCTATCTCCCTCACCTCAACCTCTTGGACCCCCCCAACTCCCCCCTTACCTCAACAATCTGCTCCCCCCCCCCCCCGACCTTTAGAACACCCCCCCCCCTCACCTGCCCGCCTCCACCCCTCTCGCCCCCCCCCTCCCCACCCCCCCCCCACCTCACCTTTTGCCCCCCCCCCCCCCTTTCTCCCTCACTTAAGCCCTATCCCCCCTTTCCCCCTTCACCTCAAACCTTTGCCCCCCCCTCACCTCAACCTTTAGGAGCCCCATATCTCCCTCACCTCAACCATTGGGACCACCCCCAACCCCCTTAAACATTAAGACCCCCCCCCTTCTCCCTCACCTCAGCCCTTTCCCCCTTCACCTCAACTTCTGCCCCCCCCCCTCACCTCAACCATTAGGAGCCCCATATCTCTCTCACCTCAACCTTTACCCCCCCCCTCACCTCAACCTTTGGGACCCCCCCCATCTCCCTCACTTCAGCCCTATCCCCCTTTCTCCTTCACCTCAACCTTTGCCCCACCCCTCACCTCAACCTTGGACCTCCATCCCTCATTCAGCCTTCCCCCCTCAACCTCAACCTTTGGGACCCCCATCCATCTTCCCCTTCATCTCAACCCTTTGCTCCCCCTCACCTCACCTTGCCCCCCCCTCACCTCAACCTTTGGGAACCCCCCCCCATCTCCCCCTTTCCCCTCATCTCACCTTTCTCCCCCTCACCTCAACCTTTTGCCCCCCCCTCACCTCAACCTTTGGGACCCCCCCACCCCTCCCCTCACCTACCTTGCCCCTCACCAGCCCCATCCTCACCTTTAGACCCCCATCCCCTTCACCTAACCTTTGCCCCCCTCACCTCACCATAGAGCCCATATCTTCCCGCACCTCAACTGCCCCCCCCATCTCCCCACCTCAGCCCTATCCCCTTTTCCCTTCACCTCAACCTTTGCCCCCCCCTCACCTCAACCTTTGGACCCCCCCCATCCCCCTTCTCCCTTCAACCTCAACCTTTGGGACCCCCCCCATCTCACCTCAACCTCAGCCTATCACTGGCCTATCCCCTCACCTCAACCTTTGCCCCCTCCACCTCAACCTTTGCCCCCCCCCCATCTCCCTCACCTCAGCCCTATCCCCCTTTCCCCCTTCACCTCAACCTTTGCCCCCCCCCTCACCTCAACCATTAGGAGCCCCATATCTCCCTCACCTCAACCTTTGCCCCCCCCCACCTCAACCTCTGGACCCCCCCCCATCCCCCTCACGTTCAGCCCCATCCGCCCCCTTTCCCCCTTCACCTCAACCTTTGCCCCCCCCTCACCTCAACCTCTGGGACCCCCCCCATCCCCCATTCCCCTTCATCTCAACCTTTGCCCCCCCCTCACCTCAACCTTTGGGACCCCCCCCCTTTCCCCTCACCCTCAACCTGTGCCCCCCCCCCACCTCAACCATTACGAGCCCCATATCTCCCTCACCTCAACTTTGCCCCCCTTCCCCCCCCCCCCGAACCATTAAGACCCCCCCATCCCCTCACCGCAGCCCCACCCCCTTCAACCCACCTTTGCCCCTCCCCCCCCCCCCTCACCCTTGAGGCCCCTCTCTCTCCCCTCAGCCCCCCCCTCACTTTTTAACCCCCCCCCTTCCCTCACCTCAACCTCTACCCCCACCCCCCCCCCCCTTCACCCTCCCCCAATCCTCTCCCCCCCCCCCCCCCCCCCATCCCCCAACCCACCTCCCTCTTCTCCCCCCTCCCCCCTCCAGGAGCCCCCCCCGGCCTCGGCGGTTACGGGACCTTTCGTCCGGGCCGTGCTGAACGTGGAGCGGCGGTGCCCGGGGGAGGCTGCAGCCCCCGCCCTCGGGAGGTGGGGGGGCGGCGTGCGGGCTGGGGGGGGACGCGGCGGCGGCGGGGGGGACACTCGGGTTCTCCACGGCCATTGGAGGGGGTGAATTCACGGATATGGAAGGGGGGGGGGGGGGGGGAGGTGAAGAAAAAGGTGGGGGGGGGTCGTGTGGGGGGTGCAACAGTCACTGTACGGCGCTCTGGTTGCCCCCCCCCCCCCTGCGGGACGCGCGTACAAAATGGCGGCCGGCGGCGCCCTGAGGGGGGGCGGGAAGGGCCGAGCGGAGGCGGAAAAGCACGAAGGGAGGGCGGGGATTGACGAAGTCGGGGCGGAGAGAGACGAAGGGAGGGCGGAGAATGCCGAAATGTGGGCGGAAAGGTACGAGGGGAGGGCGGAGAATGCCGAAGTGGGGGCGGAGAAAACCGAAGTTGGGGCGGAGAAAACCGAAGTGGGGGCGGAGAAAACCGAATTTGGGGCGGAGAGAGCCGAAGTTAGGGCGGAGAAAACCGAAGTAGGGGCGGAGAGAGCCGAACGGAACTGAAGTTGGGGCGGAGAAAACCGAAGGAAGGGCGGAGAGAGACAAACGGAACTGAAGTAGGGGCGGAGAAAACCGAAAGAAGGCGGAGAGAGCCGAACGGAACTGAAGTAGGGGCGGAGAAAACCAAAGGGCGGGGCGGGAGGAGCCGAGGAATAGCGGAAAGTCCCGAGGGATAGCGATGGTTGACGGAAAGTACCGAGAGGTAGCGAAGAAAGCCGAATGGTACCGGAAGATACCGAGGAGATGACGGAAAATTCCGAAGCGCGCTCGCGCGCGCGGGAGGAGTAACGGAAAGTTCCGAGGGGTAACGGAAAGTTCCGAGGGATTAGCGGAGGTAACCGAAGGGTACCGGAAGATACCGAGAGGTGGCGGAAAGTCCCGAACGTTGTGAGGAGAACGGCGGCAGCGGCGGCGGAGAGAGAAATGGTGGAAAAAGAGGAGGGGGAGGGGGGGCCCGGCGGCATCAGCGAGGAGGAGGCGGCGCAATACGACCGACAGATCCGTCTGTGGGGGCTGGAGGCCCAGAAACGGTGTGGGGGGGGGGGGGCGATGGGGGGAGTCAGGAATTGGGAGGGGGGGTCGTTGGGGGGGGGGATTAGAGGCTCTAAGAGGCCTGAGGGGGCGGTTGTGGGGGGCTTAGGGGGGTCTGGGGGTGCTATGGGGGCTCTATGGGCTTTAAGGGGGGATTTGGAGGGGGGTTGGAGGGCTCTAGATGGCTCTGGGGGTCTTTATGGGGGCTCTGTGGGCTGTGAGGGGCTCTTGGGGGGGGCTTGGGGGGCTATAGAAGGCTCTGGAGGGGGCTTTGGGGGCTCTAGATGGCTCTGGGGGTCTTTATGGTGGAGCTATGGACTGCAAGGGGCTCTGGGGGGGAATTGGGGGGGTATAGAGGGCTCTGGGGGTCTTTATGGGGGCTCTATGGGCTGTGAGGGGCTCTTGGGGGGGCTTGGGGGGCAATAGAAGGCTCTGGGGGGGGCTTTGGGGGCTCTAGATGGCTCTGGGGTCTTAATGGGGGCTCTATGGGCTGCGAGGGGCTTTAGTGGAGCTTTGGGGGGCTCTAGAAGGTTCTGGGAGTCTTTATGGGGGTTCTGTGGGCTGTGAGGGGCTCTTGGTGGGCGCTTGGGGGGCAATAGAAGGCTCTTGGGGGGCTTTAGGGGGCACTGGATGGCTCTGGGGGTCTTTATGGGGGCTCTATGGACTGCAATGGGCTTTAGTGGAGCTTTGGGGGGCTTTAGAAGGTTCTGGGGGTCTTTATGGTGGGCCTATGGACTGCAAAGGGCTTTGGGGGGGGAATTTGGGGGGCTTTGGATGGCTCTGGGGGTCTTTATGGGGGCTCTGTGGGCTGTGAGGAGCTCTTGGGGGGCTATAGAAGGCTCTGGAGGGGGCTTTAGGGGGCTCTGGATGGCTCTGGGGGTCTTTATGTGGGCTCTATGGACTATGAGAGGCTCTGGGGGGGAATTTGGGGAGCTCTGGATGACTCTGGGGGTCTTTATGGGGGCTCTGTGGGCTGTGAGGAGCTCTTGGGAGGGGTTGGGGGGCTATAGAGGGCTCTGGGGAGTCTTTATGGGGGCTCTATGGGCTGCGAGGGGCTTTAGTGGAGCTTTGGGGGGCTCTAGAAGGTTCTGGCGGGTCTTTATGGTGGACCTATGGGCTGTGAGGGGCTTTGGGGAGGACTTTTGGGGGGCTGTAGAAGGTCTAGGGGTCTTTATAGCGGATCTATGGGGTGTTGTGGCCTCTGAGGGGCCTGGGGAATGGGGTTTAAAAGGGAACTGGGAGTGTTTGATAGGGATGTTAGGATTTATAGGGGCTGTGGTGGCTTGGGGACCAGAACTGGGAGAATGGGGGTTTGAGGGGGCTGAGATTGTTCCCTATGGGGGCTTTTAGGGGGGTCCTGGGGAGGTTTGTGGTCTGTGGATGGGACTGGTGGGGGTGTGTGGAGGGGTGTGTGCGGGGTTACAGAGGCCCTGTGGGTTGTGAGGGTGGTCTGTATGAACTTTTGGGGGTTTTCTATGGGGTTTGTGGGGGCTTCTTGGGGTTCTAGTGGGGTACTGAGATGAATAGGGGCTGAAATCTGAAGTGGGATTGGGAATTACTTGGGATTTAGGAGATGAGGATTTATAGGGGTTGGGGTTGAGATTCGAAGGGGTAGCTGGGATTAAAAGGGATTGGGATTAGGAATTGAAAGAAGGTCGGGAATTACTGGGATTGAGGTTTAGGGGATGGAATTGGGACCCTTTCAGCCCTGCACGCTTGCAGATTTTAGCTAAAATTTAGGGGGAGAAACGCTGTTTTTTAGGGAATTTTCAGCATCGACCCTTCTCCTGCAGCCCCAATTTATGGTTTTTTTTCCCCCAAATCTTGTTATCTGAAGGCTGCGGGCATCCCGTGTGCTGCTGGTGGGGCTGCGTGGTCTCGGCGCAGAGGTGGCCAAGAACCTCATCCTGGCAGGGGTGCGGGCGCTTACCATGCTGGACCACCACCAGGTGGGGGCTTTTTTGGGGGGAAAACGGGGAAATTGGAGCCTCTGGGGGCACCTGAACCAACTGCTAGGAAAAAATATGGGTTTTTTGGGGGGGAAAGGGGCAGTTTTGGGTCACCTGAAAGGGAAAATGTTCCATTTTGAGGCACCTGAAGGAGAGAGTGTTGCGTTTTGGGGGCATTTAAACCCTGTTTTTTTTCCTCTAAAAATGGTTTTTTGAGGGAAATTGATCAATATGGAGGGGGTTTAAGCTCCCTTTTTCTTGGGGGGGGACGGGACACCTAGCCCACTTCCAAAAAGTGCTGTTTTGGAGGAAATCACTCAGTTTTGGGTCATCTAAAAGAGGAGATGACACTATTTTGGGGGCATCCAAACCCACTTCCAAAAAATGCACTTTTGGGATACTTGCACCCACATCCAAAAAATGCTCTTTGTGAGGAAATCCCTCCGTTTTGAGTCACCTGAAGGTAGAAAACATTCCATTTTGAGGCATCCAAACCCTACTCCTCCTGGAAATGCTCTTTTGGGAGAAATCACTCTATTTTAGGTCACGCATCAGCATCCAAAAAATGCTCTTTTTGGGAGAAATCCCTTCATTTTTAGGATACCTCAAGGTGGAAACTGTTCTGTTTTGGGGACCAGGAGTGCTTTCTCTGCCTCCCCAAAATCCCCATTTTCCTCCTCCTGGACTTCACCTCCTTATGGATAACCCCAAAATTTCCTTATTTTTTCCCATTTAGGTGTCCCCCGAGGACACACGGGCTCAATTCCTGGTCCCTGCTGGCTCTGTGGGGCGCAATAGGGCCGAAGCGTCGCTGGAACGGGCGCAGAACCTCAACCCCATGGTGGATGTCAAGGCCGACCCCGAAAGCGTCGAGAGCAAACCTGAATCTTTCTTCACCCAATTCGATGCTGTGAGAGAGAGAGAGCCCCCAAAAATGTGGGGTTTGGGAGGAAAATGGGGCGAAGGGAAGCGTTGGTGGGGGTTGTAGGGTTTCTGGGTGGGTTTTGGGGTTGGGGGGAGGAAGGGTTGGGGCACGGAGACCCCAGGGCAGTGCTGTGGTGGTGGTGAGGTTGGTCTCCGGGCTGTGGGATGGACCTGAGTGCAAAAATTTGGGGGATTTTGCCCCATTTTTTTGTGTTAAAAGGATTCCTAAAGCGTCTCGAAATCCTGGGGTTGGTCTGGGGTGTCCCAGTGAGCCCCCAGTGGGATTGGGATTATGAAATGGGACTGGGATTGGCCCTCAAAGGGATTGGGACTGGGATTACGATTGGGTGGAAGAGGGATTGGGATTGGGACTGAGATTGGGACTGGGTCTCAAAGGGATTGGGGTTAAAGGGGATGGGATTAAGGGGATGGATTGGGATTAAGGGGTGGGGTTGGGAATTAAAGGGGTGGGATTTAAGGATTGGGGTTGAGATTAAGGGGTGGGATTGAGGTGGGTTTGGGATTTTGGGTAAAGGGTGGGTTGGGTTAAAGGTTTGGGTTAAGGGTGGGTTGGGTTAAGGGTGGCTTGGCATTGGGGGGGTTAGGATTAGGGTTGGGAATTAGATGTTGGGTTAAGGGTGGGATTGGGTTGGAGTGGGGGATTGGTTAAAGGGGGATTTAGATGTTGGAAAGGGGTTGGATTGGGACAAGGGAGGGTTGGGGTGGGGGTGGGTTGGGTTGGGTGGGGGTTGGTTGGGCAGGGGGGGTTGGGTTAAGTGGGTTGGTTGGGTTGGTTGTGTTGGGTTAAGGGGTGGGATTGGGGTGGGGGGGGTGGGGTTGAAAGCGGGTGGGGTTGGTTCCGGGCTTCCCTCGGCAATTGGAGAAGTGGGCCGTGGGGGCCGGCCGAGCTAATTAACGCTAACGAGGCGGCTCAGGTGTGCGTGACGTGCTGCTCGCGGGACGCCATGCTGCGCATCGACCGCATCTGCCACCAGAACGGCGTCAAGTTCTTCGCCGGCGACGTTTTCGGCTACCACGGCTTCGCCTGCGCCGACCTGGGGGAGCACGACTTCGTCGAGTGGGTTTTTTTTTGGGGGGGGGCCAAAACGGCACCGTTTTGGGGCTAAAAAAGAAAGAGATGACCTTTTTTTTTTTTTATATACGGTAAGGTGAAAATTTGGGTCTGAAAGTGGCGGTTTTTGGGGTTGCAGGGAGAAAACGAAAGTGGCCAAAGGGAGCAGCTCTGCGGTGGAGGATGGAGCTGGTGGCAAGAGGGCGAAGCTGGACGCTGCCGAGACGACCATGGTGAAAAAAGTGAGGGAATGGGTGTTTTTTTTAACCCAAAGTGAGAGGTGGGATTGGGGGGGGGCATTTTCCTCGGTTCTGGGAGGGATTCCCTTCATTTTTGGGGAGGATTCCCCTCAATTCTTGGAGGGATTCCCCTCATTCTGGGAGGGATTCCCCTCATTTTTGGGGGAGGATTCTCCTCAATTCTTGGAGGGATTCCCTTCATTTTTGGGGGAGGATTCCCCTCATTTTTGGAGGGATTCCCTTCATTTTTGGGGGAGGATTCCCTTCAAATCTGGGAGGGATTCCCCTCAGTTCTTGGAGGGATTCCCCTCATTTCTGGTGGAGGATTCTCCTCAATTCTGGGAGGGATCCCCTTCATTTTTGGGGGAGGATTCCCCTCAATTCTTGGAGGGATTCCCCTCATTTTTGGGGGAGGATTCTCCTCAATTCTTGGAGGGATTCCCCTCATTTTTGGGGGAGGATTCCCCTCAATTCTGGAGGGATTCCCCTCATTTTTGGGGGAGGATTCCCCTCAATTCTGGGAGGGATTCCCCTCATTTTTGGGGGAGGATTCCCCTCAGTTCTTGGAGGGATTCCCTTCATTTTTGGGGGAGGATTCCCTTCAGTTCTTGGAGGGATTCCCCATTTTGGGGGAGATTCCTTCATTCTTGAGGGATTCCCTTCATTTTTGGGGGAGGATTCCCCTCAGTTCTTGGAGGGATTCCCTTCATTTTTGGGGGAGGATTCCTCTCAGTTCTTGGAGGGATTCCCCTCATTTTTGGGGGGATTTCCCTCATTATTTTGGGGGGCAAGGGGAGGATTTCCCTCATTTTTAGTCCTGGATTCCCAAGTGGGAGTCTCAGCACCCCAAAAATAGGGATCCTGGATCCAAAAATAGGGGTCCTGGATCCCAAAACAGGGTCCTGGATACATAAAGTAGGGTCCCAGCACCCAAAATGGGGTTCTGGATCCCAAAATGGGTTCCTGGATCCCCTAAATCAGGTGTTGACATCTCGATATGAGGTCAGGGACTCCCATAATGGGGTCTGGATCCCCAAAATCACATCCTGGCACCCCGAAATGAGGTCTAGCTCTCTGAAATGGGGTAAGGGACCCCCATAATGGATCTGGATCCCCAAAATCACATCCTGGCACCCCAAAATGAGGTCTAGCTGTGTGAAATGGGGTAAGGGACCCCCATAATGGGGTCTGGATCCCCAAAATCACATCCTGGCACCCCAAAATGAGGTCTAGCTGTGTGAAATGGGGTAAGGGACCCCCATAATGGGGTCTGGATCCCCAAAATCACATTCTGGCACCCCAAAATGAGGTCAGGCTGTGTGAAAGGGGATAAGGGACCCCCATAATGGGGTCTGGATCCCCAAAATCACGTCCTGGCACCCAAAATGTGTTCTCATGTCCCCAAAACGGGGCATCTCTTTCCAAAGCAAGGTCCTAAACCCCCCAGACAGGCTCTGACTCTCCTGAACAAGGTCCCAGCCCCCCAATTTAGTTCCTAACCCCCCCCCAATCTTTCTAACCCCTGTCCCCCCCCTGCAGCGCATCCATTTCTGCCCGTTGAAGGATGCTCTGAACCCGGACTGGAGCAGCGAACAGATGCAGGCTGTGCTCAAACGCACCTCCCCCGACTTCTTCCTCCTCCAAGGTCAGCCCCAACCCCCCCCCAAATTTATCCTCGAGGGTTTTGGGGGCTCACAGACCCCCTCCCCACATCACTGGCATCTCCTTTGACCCCCCCCCCCAGTGCTGCTGCAGTTCCGCACCGATGCCGGACGAGACCCCCAACCCCAACGTTATGCTGAGGACTGCGAGAGGCTGCTGAGCATCCGGGGGGGGCTGCCGGGGGCTGGGGTGCTGCCCGACACCTTTGTGGGGTGCGTGGGGGGGAGGGAGGGGGGGCACTGGGGTCCTAGGGATGATGGGGAGGGGTAACATCGTCCCTGTGGGGCTGGGGAAGCGTCCCTGTGGGGTTTAGTGGAGTCCTCTTGCCTCTATGAGGATTTGTGGGGGGGCTACGGGGGGTGGGAAAGGGTCCCTGGGGTTTTTTGGGGAGGGTCCTGTTGCCCCTATGGGTTGGGGGGAGCTATGGGAATCTGGGGGGGGTCACGTTGTTCTTAAGAGATGGGGAAGGGTCTTTATGGGGTTGGGAGAGTGCCCCAATGGGGTTTGGGGGGGGGGGGGGGGGATCATGTTGCCCCTGGGGGATTTGGGGGGGGGGGGGTGGGTAACATTGTGCCCTATGGAGGTGTTGGGGGGGGGGGCAGGGGGTCACCCTATGGGTTAAGGAAATGTTCCTATGGGAAATTGGGGGGCAGAGCGTCTATGGGCACGTGGTGGGGTCCCATTGTCTCCGAGGGAATTATGGGGGGTGGGGGGGGGTCCCATTGCTCCCCCCAGCGGTTGAAAATCTCCCTCCCATCCCCCCCCCCCCCGCTACTGCTTCTCAGAGATGGCCGCTGTCTGCGCTGTGGTGGGGGGCGTCCTGGGCCAGGAGGTGGTCAAGGTAGGGGACAACTATTTTGGGAAGGGGGAGAGGCACCCATTTAACCCCCCCCCCCACCCACCCCACACCCCCACAAACCCACCCCCGTTGTTCCCACAGGCCCTGTCCCAGCGTGACCCCCCCCACAACAATTTTTTCTTCTTCGATGGGATCAAAGGCAGCGGTGTGGTCGAACGCCTGGGGCCTGGCTGAGCCCCCTCCCCCATTTCCTCCCCCCCCCCCACACCACAACTTTTTTTTTTTTTTTTTGGGTCTTTTTTTTCCCGCCCCCCACCCCCCAAAGGAAAAAAAAAAAATGAAAAATCAGGTCTGTGCCGCTGCTCAAATTTCATTTTATTGGAAAGAAACGTACAAAAAAGGGAATGAATTCTGTACAGCAGCTGTACACCACCCCCTATACACCCCCCCCCCCCCAAATTTAATGTACAGACCCCCAAAATTAATATACAGACCTCGAGCATACTGTACAGCCCCCCCCATATAATATACAGCCCCCAATCGTGAGACCCCCGCCCCCAAAAATGTACAGACCCCCAATCGTGAGGACCCTGAAATAATATACAGAGCAACAAAACCAATGTACAGACCTCAAATAGGAGACCCCCCCCCCAAAAAAAAAGAATGTACAGACCCCAAAAATATACAGCCCCCCCAAAATATACAGCCCCCCCAAAAACGACGACCCAAAATAATGTACAGACCCCCAAATAGGAGACCCCCCCCCCCCATAGATAATGTACAGTGCCTAAAATACAATGTACATTCCTCCCCCCCCCCCCTTCATTTAATGTATGGACCCCAAAATTTAATGGGTTCCCCCCCCCCAAAATATAATACACAACGAGCCCCACTTATAATACAGAATTGCCCCCCCAAATTATGTACACCCCCAAATATATTACACAGCCCCCCCCAAATATATTATATACACCCCAGATATGTTACACCCCCCCCAAAATCATATACAGCCCCCCCAAAATATACAGAGCCCCCCCCCCATGATGTACAGTCCATTATACACATATACAAGATGCAATGGGGCAGTGCTTAAGATTCAGCCCCCAATCCCCCCCCCCCAAATGGCACAATAAATAAATAAATAGGGGGCAGGGGGGCCCTGGGAAGGAGGGGGGGGTCACTGATGCTGGCGGGGGGGCAACGCAGCCGCCTGCAGGTTGTAGAGGACCCCCAGCAGCTGCGACACCACCTGGAAGACGTGGCCCCAAAAAGTGCCTCCGTGGGGGCGGGGGGGCTGTGGGAAAAAAAATTGGGGTGGGGGGGTTGGGGGGGGGGAGAGATGGGAGTCGATTATTTAGAGCCCCCCCCGGCACGTGGCGCTACCCCATATCCCTTTGTTTATAGGAAAAAAAATAGGAGGGGGGCACCCACAAAATCCCATTGAGCGCCCCCTCCCGCTTTGTAGGGTCGTGGGCCCCCCCCCCAGAAGTGGTCCCCCCCCCAATAAGGAGGTGCCCCCCCCCCCCAAAGGTGGTGACCCCCTTCCACATAAGGAGGTGCCCCCCCCCCATAAGGTGATGCTTTCCCACCCCCAAAAGGTGCCCCCTCCCCAAAAGGTGGTGCCCCCACCCCACAGAAGGTGGGCCCCCCCCCAAGGGGTGTCCCATCCCCCCCCCCCCACAAAAGGTGGTGCCCCCCCCCCTCACCTGCAGCTCGTGTGCCTGCTGGAAGGCGTCCCCCAAACGGCGCAGGCGGGCACCCAGCTCCTGCTCCAACCTGGGGGGGGGTCCGACAGCAGGGGGGGGCACAGCTGCTCCTGGAAAATCAAGGAGAAAAAAAAAAAAAAAAAAGGTTTGTAAAGTTTTATTATTATTATTTTTTTTTTTTTTTTTTAAGGTTTGGGTGCAAAAATCAAAGATTTTTCTCCACGTTTCTGAATTTTGTGGTTTTTTTTTTTTTTTAAGATTTTTAGCATTATTTTAAAAGTTTCCGTTTGAAATCTGAAATTTTTCCTCGGAAATAATTCCTCATTTGGAACGTTAAAAACTCCCCCCTTGAATGTTTGGAAAATTCCCGCTCTCGAAATTTGAAATTCTTTTTGAAATTTGAAAATTTCACCTTCGAAGTTTTGAAAATTCCACTTTGAAATTTTGAAAATTCCGTCCTTTAAATTTTGAAAATTCCCTCTGAAATTTTAAATCCCCCCCCCTTTGGAATTCTGAGATTTCCTTTAAAATTCTGAAAAATTCCCCTTCCAAGTTTTGAAAATTCCACCTTTAAAGTTTTGAAAATTCCTCCTCTGAAATTTTAAGAATTTCCTCCTTTGAAATTTTTAAATTCCCCTTTTGGAATTTTGAAAATTCTGACATTTTGAAAATCCCTTTGAAATTAAAAAAAATTCCCTTTAGGAATTTTGAGAATTTCCCCTTCCAAATTTCAAGAATTTCCCCCTTTGAAATTTAAAAATTCCCCTTCAAAATTTTGAAAGTTCCATTTTAAAATTTTTGATAATTCCCCTTTTGAAACTTTAAAAATCCCCTCTGAAATTCTGAAAATTCCCCCTTCGAAGTTTTGAAACTTCCCCCTTTGGAATTTGAAATCTGGAATTCCCCTGCAAAATTATTTTGAAATTCTTTCAAAAATCCATCATGGAATTCAGAATCCTTTCAAAATTCCCTTTTAAAATTTGGAATTCTTCCACAATTTCCCTTCAGAATTCAGAATCTTTTCAAAATTTCCCCTTTGGAATTCCAAATCCCTTCAAAATTCCCCTCAGAATCCTTTCAAAATCCCCCTTGAGAATTCAGAATCCTTTGAAAATTCCAAATCCCTTCCAAATTCCGCT